>CM072149.1:4029830-4099272 GCA_036850595.1 Rhyacichthys aspro
CTCTTTTCAGCGGCTTATTGTGATCGAGCTCCCAAACAGAGCCACAATGACACCCACATGATGTTTTTCTAGTCCTGCCAGACTGCGGCTGATATCATTAGCCCGTTAATGAGAGGCGCTGTGTGAGTCTTAGCGGCCGATCGATGGGGGCCTTACACCGGCTTCTTCATTAGACTCGACCCCGCGTTCTGGCATCGACTGAGGGTTACCCCCCGCCCCACCTGAGGATAGGGGTGTCACTCATTGGCTCTGCTCCCATCGATTGTTTGGGGTTTCGACTGGAAAAGAGGGCTATGGGTCCGGCTGAGCTGTTGTTGAGAGAATACCGATGCTTATTCACACCAATGGGCCGCTCTGGGGAGGAGTGTGCACACAACAGGAGCTCAGGCATGATTAATTGATCCACTTATCAGTCCACACACAAGTATATCTCATATGTGCTGCAGATTGAATCATATTACATCAGTATTTATCAGTATGATCACATTAGTGTAACTTGATTATCAGATAAATGGCCTTCATATCAAATCCAATAAGAGAATTACTTTTATTAAGGCCATGAGAGGGTTTTTGCATAATAAGTTTTAGACTGAATAATAGAAAAGTGGTGTTTAGTTGCTGTTCTGTGGTTTTGTTTGAACATTTGCTTGCATCAAATGGAATTTCCCGAAGAATCGACTAAATACCGCTGACAATTACAATTTATATCTGCTGATCTGTAAATAAAGAGAAAACATAAAAAACACCTGTTCAAATCCATCTAAAACCTGTTTAAATCCAACTAAAACCTGTTCACATTCTACAAAAACCTGTTCAAATCAGCCTAAAACCTGTTCAAATCCATCTAAAACCTGTTTAGATCCAACTAAAACCTGTTCACATTCTACCAAAACCTGTTCAAATCCATCTAAAACCTGTTTAGATCCAACTAAAACCTGTTCACATTCTACCAAAACCTGTTCAAATCAGCCTAAAACCTGTTCAAATCCATCTAAAACCTGTTTAGATCCAACTAAAACCTGTTCACATTCTACCAAAACCTGTTCAAATCTGTCTCAAACCTGTTAAAATTCTACCAAAACTTGTTCAAATCAGTGTAAAACCTGTTCAAATCCACCTAAAACCTGTTAAAATTCTACCAAAACCTGTTAAAATGTGTCTAAAACCTGTTCAAATCCATCTAAAACCTGTTTAAATCTAACTAAAACCTGTTCACATTCTACCAATACCACTCTCTTAATCGATGACTGACAGCAAATCCACTCTTAAACTCTTCTCACATTTGTCGTTACAGTTGAGCAGCGAATGGTGTGTGACCAGATGTGCTCCGACGACGGCTGCTGGGGCCCGGGTCCCGACCAGTGCCTCTCCTGCAGGTTCTTCCGCCGAGGCCGAACCTGCGTGGAGTCCTGTAACCTCTTCGACGGGTGAGCGCTCCTTCACTGTACTCGTGTTTTTCCTTCGGAGTCTGACACAAACCTGCCCGAGCTGACCTTAAAGCGAACATTTTTCCTAAATGTCAGCTCATTAGAGTTCCTCGAGACGGCGTTAATTGCTCGCGCATGGCCGCACGCGACGAGCCCAGGAAATAAAATCAATTTGAAACGTATTGGACGCATGAGGAGGATGTGGAAGCGCTCTCGGAGGGGGAGCTGAAAACGACAGGAGAATCTAGGAGCTGATTGGCACAAATGTAATGAGATGAACCAATAAAGAGTTGCACACAGGAGCACTTAGCACCAGCAGATGGGAGTGTTTAGAATACCCCACATCAATTACACCTGAGTCAAATATCACATTACATCACCGCTTTCATCACTGATTCATAAACGGGGATCTCGTTTTACTAATTAGAGCCATAACTATAATTAAAATGCATTGGATTCATTTGTTGCGACAACCACTTCTTCTAAACGTAACCAAAAAAGTTTTAATGTAAGTCAAAGTGATGTACAGCACTGTGCAAAAGTGTATCAAAAGTAAAGTAAACTATAAAGTATGTTTATTTGTTTTTCTTACAAAATGCAAAGTGAAAGGAAACTCCAAACAGGACCAGGACAAAGAGGACTAAACCAGACCATCAAATCTTAAAAGGAACTAGACCATGTGATCCCAGCTAGAACCAGGAAATACTCCATGATGTTGGGGTCAGAGTTACACCATCAGTTCAGGAGGAATTGAGGAATCACTCAGTGTTAAAGTATTTTGTCTATTTACTCACTTACTCACTGAAATACTTCAATATTGTTGCTGTTTTGAGAAAAAAGTCACACCAAATATTGATCAAATTTAGAATTGTCTTCTGTTGTTTCACTTTGCATTTTGTAAACGAAAAAGAAATAAACATACTTTATAGTTTACTTTTACTTTTTCTATCCACACCTGCATAAAACGTTGGCACAGTGCTGTACCTGATAGAATATATCCACACAAGTGTCAACAAAGTGTTCAATTAGAAACATGGCCTTTTTCCAATAATAAAACAGAGAATCCTTTTTCTGGTATCCCACTTACTTTCATCCAATCAGAAGACAGGAGTTAGCAAAATTCATAAGGTTTCAAACAATAGCAGAAAAGGTGAACTGTACCTTGAAATATCAATCATATCAATGTCCTTTGGCATAATTTGATGATAAGTCCTATCTATACAGAGCAGGCAGCGCTGGCCAGTTTGCGCTTCATCAGTTCATAATCTGATTGGCTGCTGTGAAAGGATACAGATTAAGTGAGACGACCTGTGGCTTATTTGCACTGAGAGGCGGATGTGTGTAGGCTACAGTTTAATTGCAATTGAATTAATAATGATATGAAAGACAGACAGGGTGAAGACATTTGTTGGACACAAATGTTACACTACAGTCTTCATGAAGGAACTCGATTTAGCTCCATTTACAGAAGAAAGTACGTTGCTAAACTGTGCTAATAATAAGGCTAATGCTTAAATCAGATTCAGTAGTGTCTGTGTGAATCTGGCTCCTAAACATAAGTTAGGCTTGATTCATAAATAAAAGCTTGATTCATAAATAAAATAAAATATTAAGTATTGTCGTATTCTAACTATACACTATAAAATAAAATATGCAAACATTTTATTTCCACATTTTTACAACTGATCTAGTTATAAAATATTCTTAAAATGGATGTGAATTTTAAAAATCTGTTTGAATAGTACAAGCCACACAAGAATATTCCAGTGTATGTGTAAATCATCTATAGTGTCTGAATGCTTGCATGTTGTGTGATCTCATATTCATGAAAAGAATCCTCCTAAAATAAGCCGTACCGACATCATCTGCCCCGAGATAAATACAACCTTCTTCTAAGCCGTCCTGTCAGCCTTAGATTTAGATTTTTTCTTGATTTTTTTCCTCCCAGGAGAAGTTGAGTGCGCGGCGGAGTGCGAGCGCGAGCAACCCTCGGTCATGTTGACTTGTTGCCGGTCGCTTTCCCGGCTCGGTTAGTGTGAGGGAGGCTTTGAAGTCGCCCGGAAAAAAAACAGCTCACAGCGAAGGGCTTTGAAGGCTGTTGAGGGAACGGCGCGTGGCGGGCGGGGGTTGGGGGCTGCTCCGGCGCTCCTCGCTCTCCCACAGCACACTGTAAATACAGTGGCTGGCTGTTGTGTGCTTTTGTCACACGGAGGAATACGAATGTCTATAACCCCAGGCTTTTAGGGCTCCAACAAGAAGCCTCCCGTCTATGAACAGTTAGAGATGTACTCAGAGGGCAGTGGGTGACATGGAATCCTCAGATAACCCGTTTCTTACAAGGACAAGATATCATAAGAGTCTGAATCTGGATTTGGAAATGTGTTCAGAATGAAGGTGATGTCGTGGGTCGCGTAAATGCTAAATGCTAAATGCTAAACGTGCATTTCTGTAGCGTTTTTCATGCCCTTTCATGCACCCAAAGCACTTTACATCATGCTACTATTCACCCCATACACACTCACACCTGGGGCAGATGCTTACGGCCTGCTCCAACCACCACAATCACACATTGAAGAAGTGTTTTGCCCAAGGACACTAGGGCAGTATGAACAGAATGGTTCTTGGACGCCCTGCTCTACCTACTGAGCACCCCACAACACGCATAGGATGTTTTCTTGACGGTCTATGTGCGAGAACTTAACAGATAGGACCTAACTGAGATTTAGGACGTTTTAAAGTAAAAAATTAGCTCAGTAGTAAAATTCCCAAACATTAACTAACCTTATTGGCATCCCCAGTGCAGGCAAACCAAATCTAAAGGTCTGGAGCGAGACTGTACTTTCTATTTCCAAAAGTAAGGGTGCTCACTAGCTTTCAAAACTCCTCATATCCATTGACTTGCCTTCAAATGTCTGGTGTAGGTTTGTGGTACATTTTCGGTTGCTTTCCTCTACCTTGTGACATCTCAGAAAAACGGCACACCTCAGATGCCGTTTTTGTGGTAAATAAGTGAAAGTCTGGCGTGTTTTTTGTTATTTGATCTGCATTCTAGCCCAAGTAATAAGCTTTCGATAAGAATTGTCTTTAGTTTTGACTGGAAAACAGAGAATTCTTACTCAGGTGAAGATGAGAATTGAAAGGAAAACTGTCTTTTTTTAAATAAATGAAGCTGAAGTCATTTAGATGGTTGTCTGATATGAAAAAGAGCACCTAACTAATCAGATCAATGTATCCTTTGAGACCTTGTATGTACTCAGACACAATAGGCTAGAGTGCATTTGAGGCAGTGTAGTTTCAATTCAGAAAAATCGTGTAGTTACATCTTGTTTAGTTTGTTCATATTAAAATTGAAGCGCATTTGTGAGACCAGTGTCTGCATTAAATATGAGATCAATAATTTTAAAAAAAATCGGTTAAAAAATAAAATTAGATGTGTTGAGACTCATTACGTCCAAAAATAGACTGCAGGGTGAAGTGAGAGGTTGAGTTTTTTCAAATATGGCTCTGTGTTGGAAGCCCTGGTCTGTGGAACCATTGCAAATTATTCATGAGGCCAGTATCTGTGAGAAGTGCAGTCGGTTGGTTGTAGCTCATTTGTGGGGTTTGTCTTGCGCTGTGAAAAAGACATCGAAATTGCATGTTATGAAGGCAATGTGATGCAATAGATTCAGTCGAACTCTTGTTACCCAGAAGTCAGCACATCTCCACCAGCAGAAGCAGACTGGAGATGGTGTATCAGCCTCAATCGCAATAGTTGCCCTGTAGAGGTCATAAACTCAAGTCTTAATGCTATATTCATATGTATGCCCATATTCAGGTTGATCGATTACGGCTTTAAATTGTGTCAAGATCTCTTTTTTTTTATTCATTTACTGTTGTAGTTTTTCAGAAAAGAAATTAAACTACTTGAGAATGTCAGAGGTAAATATACTGTACATTTGGCTCAGGGTCAGTTAAAGACAGACGAATATGATCCAAAAGACTCAAATCTTTTCCTGTGTGTACTCTTCAGATTGGAACTGAATGTTTTAGAGCTGTTTCCATCGTCAAAAGCAACACAAAGCATCCCAATTAAGCGTATTGTAACAGTTTTATGACAATGGGGCATAGCTTTCATCATTTATTCATTTATTTAGTCGGGACAGTGCATATTAATGAACTGACAATGCATGCAATACATAGAAAAGTCATCATAAAACAGACCTATTTTAATGTATGCTTGAGTATCAAAAGGTGGAGATAGAAACACAAAATGTTTTCTGAAATGAAGCATGTCTTGTTCTTGTGATAAAGTCGAGAAACAAGGCAAACTGTTGGACTTTTTGGTGCAGCAGCTTTGACAGATTAAAAACTTTGCATTTACTGTCATCGTTGCATCAAACACAAACAAAACTACAAATACAATCATTTAAAGAGTGCCTAAAATGAAGAAAAATGGTGGCTTTCTACTCTATTTAAGCTGGGAATAAATAAGAAAAAATCTTCTACTTTTTTTTGCAGCAGTATACACCTCAGCCTCAAGATTTTTATTTTTATTTCTTTTTTTATCAGGTGCATGGTACACACTTTGAAATATCTATAGTCTATTACAATCATTCTGTAAACTGTACATCAATCTTCAATCAAACTTTATTTATACAGCACTTTTCATACAACTCAATGCAACTCAAGGTGCTTCACAACATTAAATCCCTACACATCATTCACAACAGTTTAAAAACAATTGTGGATTTGTCTCACTGTAGTTCACGCAGTATAATAGAATAGAATAAAACAAAAGTTTAATAAATAATAAAATAAAATAAAAGACACAAAAGAAACCATGTATAAAACACTACATAAAAGCCAGACTAAATAAGTAAGTTTTGAGATGGAGCTCATTGGATTCTCCTGCTCAGCTTCGTTATACGTCTCCGTTCTTAATGAGGAAAAGCACTGATTCCCTTTAGTTTCTGCGTCTGCTGAATAAAACAAAAGCAGTGGAAAAGAAGAACCGCAGCTCGAGAAGGAGAGTCAAAACGTCCGCCGAGAAGGGCGAAGGCGGATTAGGAGGCGCTCAAAGTGCTTAATTAAAAAGTTGCTCGGTGGGTCGGCCTCGCTCCGGTTTGCTGGAGGTCCGCCCGTCTGAATGGTGGCCACGCTCCTGTTTGAAATTCCTGCTAAAACAGGGCTTAATCCCCCCATCAGGCCGTTCCCGACGGGGGCCAGGACGCACACCTCCAGCCGTGAAGGGGGCCAATCAGGAGGAACGGCTTTGGCGGAATGGAAATGACCCCAGAGAGCACCGCTGCTTAAGTCTTTGTCTCCCACCAATTCTCCTTCAGGTTTTTTTTTTTCCAACAAAGAAGATACCTCTCCTCTGGCCAGGCCTTTCTAAAGAATCCCTCGGACAGAGCTTCCAGAGACAATTTATTTTGAAACAAGGAAGAGAAAAATGAGGGTTGAATTAAATAATAGAAATGGGAGTTTCCTTTGCAAACGTCTTATAATTAAAATGACACTCCCATAGATTTGTGACCCATTTATGCTCAGCCAGCAAACCACTTACATCTTGGTATTTTGTGAAATAATGTGCATGCGACAGAAGCTCTTTTCAGAATGAGGCAGAAGTAATGAAGTGGAAAAGTCCAATTGAATGAAAACACATGCAGCGTATAAATTACACACGTTATTTCTTTTTGTGAATTTCACCTTTTTGAGGCTTGTTCAGAAAAGGGGTTTTGTCAATGGGTTTTACCTTTTCATTACCTGTGACCATTATATGTGCAGCTAATAGCCATGTGAGCAACTGAATTCAGGCTATAGTCATCTATTCCTAGATGTAATGTAATTTAATTCAAAAATGTAGCTCAAGTTATATCAGAAATCTAGTTATTCCATTTTGCAAACCCTTTCAATGACAGCTTGGTAATAACTCTCTGTAAAGTAGATAATAGTGTTGGTCCAAACTGCTTTATTTTACTTTTAAATGTTCACGTTTATATCAAAAGTATTTCAAAATTATTACTTAGACCAACGCTCATTAAGTAACTGCATTAAATGTGGTGTTGTTTACATTCGCTCATATCAATCCATCAATTAGCTTGAGTAGCATTAGTGTATTCCATTAGCTTGTAGTCAACAGGATATGTTAAGGACTACACTTCCCATAATGCTCCAAAACTTCGACTCCTTTAATGCTTTTTTTAAAAATTTCTGACTTAAAGGCCCCCATTAAAATAGACATTTAACAAAACATAAACAGTTTTCATGAAGAGCAATAAAAATAGAGGTGGTCCAGAATGTATCTGGTGTGTTCATGACTCTTTAGTCGTAATGGCAAACTAAAATATACATTTAGCATAAAAACCATTGAGGAAATGGCCTGACATTACTGCTCTGGGGTTTATTGTCACTTATACCGACTTTAATGCATTTCAAGTGTCCAAAGGTCTCACTCCCTTCGGTGGCTTTTATATATATGTTATAGATTTTGCTGAGAAAACATTAAAGGCAACGAGATCACAATCTTCAGTCTGTCCCGACGGCCTCACATGCAAATACCAGAAAAAGCCGTCCTGTTTGAAACCCGTGCGTCTGTCCTCTCGATCGATCCCTCCGATTTGAAAAGTGTTTTTGATCCGCTGCTGTTTGGTATTGAAAGGAGACGCCACGACTTAAAAAAAAACCCAAGATAATGCTCCAAAGAAGAGAGAAACATATAGATCGCTGCATATCCACACAGAGGAGGAGGAGGATTGTGCTGCAGGGCCCTCCGGCTGAGCGCTGTAATTACACACAATAAAGCCAATATTGAAGTTGTATTGTTTACCTCGATTCCTTCAGAAGTTTAAAGTGGAAAAAACAAAAGCGTCATCATTCTAACAGACTAAAGAGAGACTGGTAAACCTCCGACTCCAGATTCAGGTCGATTTCTGTAAAGATGGTACTGAAGTGTTATTGGATCGCCTCCTGGAATTTCCTCAGTAACGAAGTAATACACTCTGAAGGTTCAACCGATTTTGGCAGCGTAACTTTAACTTTAGGTAATTATGACACTTTAGTAGAGGTTTATAGTGATGTAAAATGATGAAAGGTCGAAGGCTAACTCAGTTCTTACTGTGCAGTAGTACATATTCACTGCTTAAAATTAATTTTACTTTTTAAAATGTATTATATGCCTATATGTAAGAACGGAGAGATAGATTTTTAGGAGACAAAATTAACTTCAAGCATCTTAACAAAAACTAGGACATAATTACACAATTTTGTCAAGAAATTAAATTAAACATAAAATTAAGAAAAAATCTGTTATCATGAGTCTAAGGCTTGAATTCTTGTCAAATATAACCTTTTTTGGTACTTTTTCAGGTATTTTTTATTTTTTCTCTGTAACCACGTAAATTGAAATCGATACTGAAATGACATTTATTTAGTCGTCAAGTACGGAAGTCACCCAATAAACTGTCTTTCAACAAGAATTCACATAACAGCATGGATTATAGTCTTACCCTGCTCCTAATTATTTAAATTGTTAAAAAGTCCCCATTCAAAGAAAATGTTCACCTTATTTCCAGCTTTTTATTGAACTTTTCCTCTTCTCTTACGCTACTTAATAGCCATCCACTTCCCTCCTTCCCTGTGGACGTCCTCCTTCTTTGTCGAGTCAGATTCAGTCCGTGGCCTCTCTCGGGTCTCCCCTCGCTGCAGTTGATGTTTGCCCATCATTTAAAAAGCTGTTCATTATTCATGCCTCTGCTCTGTTAGCTTATTGACCACGCTAAGCCTTTAACTTGATCAAACAGTCTGGTCCACCTCGCGCCCTCGTGCTCCCTTTGCAACAAAAAACTAAAAGAAGCTATCTAACAGGAACTAAACTTGGCTTCCTGATACGGTAAACAGAATCAAACGGCGTCGGTGTGTAGCGTCCATGCAAGTTGTGCAAGCGTACGTACCTGAGATCAATATTTCAACGGGAGCACACTCTCAAATCTATAATACATGCTTCTATCTCTTCTATCAGGGACGTGCGCGAGTTCGCCAATGGATCGGTGTGTTTGGAGTGCGACAGCCAGTGCGAGAAGATGGACGGTAACAGCATGACGTGCCTCGGACAGGTAAGACCACTCGAAGTAAAGAGTTTAGATTTAAGAAGTGTATTTGTAGATTTTATTTTTAGAACCTCTGAGCGCGTTGAATTTATACTTAAGGCCACAAATGGTCAGTAATGGAGGAAGTACGCCGCAATAGTTAATAAGAATCATTTCAGGGGCCGAACATGGTGATTTGGAAGCTTTTATAAAATTTTGAATGTGATATTTCATCTTCATTTGAGTCTTATAAAAGTTAGCTTTAACATAAATTTCCTCCTTTTATGGAAACTGGTTTTAGTTAGATTTGAACAGGTTTTAGTAAGATTTGAACAGGGTTTAGATGGATTTGAACAGGTTTAGAAAGATTTGAACAGGTTTTAGATGGATTTGAACAGGTTTTAGATGGATTTGAAAAGGTGTTAGATTGATTTAAACAGATTTTACTCAGATTTGAACAGGGTTTAGATGGATTTGAACAGGTTTAGATAGATTTGAACAGGTTGTAGATGGATCTGAAAAGGTGTTAGATTGATTTAAACAGATTTTACTCAGATTTGAACAGGGTTTAGAAAGATTTGAACAGGTTTTAGATGGATTTGAACAGGTTTAGAAAGATTTGAACAGGGTTTAGATGGATTTGAACAGGTTTAGAAAGATTTGAACAGGTTTTAGATGGATTTGAACAGGTTTTAGATGGATTTGAAAAGGTGTTAGATTGATTTAAACAGATTTTACTCAGATTTGAACAGGTTTTAGATGGATTTGAACAGGTTGTAGATGGATCTGAAAAGGTGTTAGATTGATTTAAACAGATTTTACTCAGATTTGAACAGGGTTTAGAAAGATTTGAACAGGTTTTAGATGGATTTGAACAGGTTGTAGATGGATCTGAAAAGGTGTTTGATTGATTTAAACAGATTTTAGTCAGATTTGAACAGGTTTTAGTAAGATTTGAACAGATTGTAGATGGATTTGAACAGGTTGTAGATGGATTTGAACAGGTTTAGATGGAGTTGAAGAGTGATTTGGACAGGTTTTATTTATCTTTGTAGCCAAAATCAAATCCATCTAAAACCTGTTCAAATCTAACTCAAACCTAAATACCCCAAAAAAAAAAAAAAAGCAAATAGCACATAATTCTATTCTACCATTCATCAATGTGTTTCAAGGAAGGTCAGGTAGTTTGCTGAAAGAGGTCACAAGTCAAAGAGAGACATACTGTAGGAGTTAGGAGTTATTGTTAGTGATATTTCTTGGAGCCTGGACGATGATACATTTCAAAATTTCATTCCGGTGGTGTCAGTGGAAGCCAGAGCCCATTTCTGTACAGTACTCCGAGCTTGTTATTGCTTATGGAGCCCACTCTTATTTACTGTTCAAGGCATGAGACCCTCCTCAGTCCACTTCCAACACCTCCTCTTCCTTAACAACCCTCGGCTTTAGATTAAAACCACTCCTCACTTTTCCGCGTGAGATAGTCCCACATCTTCTCCGTGATGAAGTGTTTTTCCAGCTAATTTTGCTTCCAGTCCATCTGTTTTTTTTTTTTTCTTTCGAAGATACAGGCACTGTGTTTGCAGAGGTGAGTGGTAGGTTAATGGGAGGAATGATAAACTACTGTGGCGACTTTATGAGGCATGCTTTTGGCAAGAGCCTACACGCACTCAAAACAGAGCAATGAGATTAGTTTCTGACCTTCCGTAAAGTCACTTTTGGAGATCTGATCGCAAATGGTAGAATTTCCCTTTAAAATGTCAAATCCGAACACTTTCACACAGACAGTGTATTCATAAACACAACAGTGAACGGATTGTAATGCTCGTCATGCAACGCCCCGCTATGAACTTCATCAGATTGGGATTTACGGGATTTAGGAAAGTCCTTTAATAGGTCAAAGCAGAGGCTCAAAACAAACATTGTACCATTACTCAATGATATATGGACTTTTATAGTTTGGAAACATCACAAGATCCATGCTTAATGTGAATCAACCAGACCAGAAAGTGTTTATGAGTAAAGAAAAAGCCAAATTATCCGTTAAAGAGACAGTTTTGGCAAATGTCAACCAGCTCCATGTGTATGCAGTCAGTGAGTAGGTGGAGAACAGTGTTAAGTGGCTCAATGATTAGAGTCTACAAGGCTCCAGCTTGTAAAGGCTACAAGCTGGACGTGAAGGCTACGTTAGCTTTGGTTGTGCACAGAACGACAAACAATTTCACGAGGAGAATGGAGAAGTACTATTGTTTTGAGTCTGTTCACTCCTAAAACCTATATAAAGGTAAAATGTACATTACATATAAGCCTCATAGGGGTAGTAGGTAACAGAGTGCAAAATAATGTGAAGGTTATAGCTATTTAGCATTCAATTTCAAATGTATTTATAGAGCTCAGTATCACAACAATAATTGCCTCAAAGGACTGAAAAAAAAAGAAAAGAAAATATGCAAACTAAACATCCCCTGTCCTTAGACCCTCTATCAGGGTGAGGAAAAACGAAAAAAAATGTGTAGTGTAGATGTTAATGAATTAAAATAGCCCTTCACTCAACCATTTGTGGGTTATAGCCTTCTTACAGGCTGCTAGAAGTATTTGTATCAGGTATCTGTCCTGTTTCCTCCGGTCAAACACACTGAAACTTCCCTCAAGGTGTAACCCGATGATCAGTCTAATCCTTCTTATACTATGGTCTTTTATTCTTCTTCTATTATTCTAGTACTAAATGACACGTGCACGTACGCTGCCAGCACCAGTAATGCCAGCTCTCATGCAGCGGTCCACTTGTGCAGGCTATTTTTGGTCAGTGGAAAAAGAAAACAGATTGTCGGATGTAACGTCTGGTTGACAGAATGGAGGCTAATTATAACAGATCAGCTTCTAATGTAAATATTACAAATGTTTCGTGGTGTAATGTCTCAACCCAGCCCTTAAAACAGCTAAAAGTGCTGTTAGTCAATGTAAAAATGACTCATTCAGCGAAATCCAGTCACGCTTTTGACTAACCTTTCCTAAGTTGGCCCCCGAGTGCGAGGAGAGAGACCCAGGCAGTTAGAATGCACAGAGGGGGCTGACTCCCAGACACCGGTCACAGTTCAGCAGTAAATAACAGCAGAGTCAATCATCCTCTCGCAGATACACATGCGTACAGCGCGCTCGGACATACCCCGGTGCATTTAGACGTCGGAGCGAGCACACACTCCGACACATGCAGAGTGAGAGTAATGTTTATTGATGGCGTGTGTGAGGAGCTGTCTGTCAGGTCGCGATAGTTAGCGCTGCGTAACAACGTAGAGAGACACTGTTATCGCCGCATTTGAAATACAAATAAAGAGTCATGGACCGAGAAACTATGGCGGTGGTCATCAACTGCCGGTAACCATGTTAATATGTACTGTGTATATATGGAAATATTTTTGGAGAGTGAAATTTCGTTTTTATTTTATTTTTTTTAAGATTTTTTATTATTTCAAGAAAGATTTCACAGTGTTTTTAGATTCTGGGGTTCTGTACTTATTTATTTATTTTTTTATTTTTTTTGTCATGTCTCTAACAAAAAAGAATTTCCCCTCAGGCATAAAGAGAGGAATTCTGATTGATCACCAAAGCATAGAAAAAATCATTATAGCAATACTTTTTGGACTAAATATTCAGTGGAAATAAAAGCACTTGTGTTGTACTTGCTTTATGATTTTTTGATAAATAAATACAGATGACATTTTGAATTTGAACATTATATTAGTGATGTTGAAAAGACTCAAAAGGACATGAAACCTGGAACTTTGGACTTGACTTGGACTCGAGCGCCAAGACTCAAGACTTACTTGTGACTTGCAAAACAATGACTCTGGAAGTTGGGAGACCACATTTATACAGCAGGAAGTAGCATCTTTTGTTGGTCGTATTTCAGGATTTCTATAGAATGTGCATCTCTGATTATGATTTTGAATATCTTTGCGTTGGCTGCTTAGCTCGGGCCTATTTCGAATTCCTTACCAGATTATCCCAAAAAATACTCACCCCTTCTTTGCATAAAATCTACAGTCATTAATGGTTTTTGTGTTTGTTTGTTTTTTTGTTTGTGTATGTCCCAAATGTTTGTCCTTACATTATACAGACAGTATCTTGACCTCCCTAAGGCCACTCCACTGTTGTCCCTGCCCAGACTCTATGTTTGCAGACCTTCTAACCTCTCCCTTAAGAATCCCAGTCCATGTATTGTTCTCACACGATGGTCTTGATGCTCACGCCGCTGTAGTCTAACTTATTCCTGATCTCACTACAGTACCGTCTTGTCGCCTCCATCACATTCCACATCTTTGACATGACCTGATTCCTTATGCCAATTTTAACGCGGCACACGGTGGAATACACTCCAGGCAATTTGGCTGGACGTATTATAAATGACTGAATGGAATTCATGCGGGCCTTGCCGGTTACATTAGCCGCGGTAGGAAGTGAGCAAATTGACATGATTCACCAGGTTTGGATTTAATCTGGACAATTCTCTTCCCCTTCCACGTTCCTGTATCGCCATTTTCTTATCTCCTACTTTACCCTGGTTTATTACACCTAAGTTGCTTTTTATATTTTTCATCACCTTTACCTTCCTTTTGCCCCATTTTTCTGTTCAGCTTCATTTCTTGTTTAAATCTCATCTATTTGGGCCGTGTCCAACTCCTAACTCGAACAATCAATTGAATGTGTGCTACGTTAACGATTTAGTTGGAATAATGAAGACACAGGATGGCTGCGTTGCCCAAAGAAATCACATCAGCCCTGTTCCAGATAGAGCAATGAAACCCTGGTTAGGCAATATAACAAGTATTTTTTAGCGTAAATAAATATCTAGAAGAAAACCAATGGTCTTAGCCACAATTTTACTTAAAAAGCTTTGCGTAATTATTACCTTAATCAAAGGTAAAGGTGCCTGTCTTTTTCTTCTCGTTGGTAAAATTGTTTCAACTCTCAAATAGTAAATTGTAAATGTAAGGATTTGTGAAAAAACAAACTTTATGATGCCATCTTCTGTTTTATTTATTATAAGATATTTTAATTGATGAGAACCTCTCCAAACCCAATCACATGCTCGAAGAGAGCGCTCTCATTGGTCGACACCGGCTTGTCACGTGACGTTCCAGGAAGTTTAATAGCTGCCGATAAAGTGTGTTTTCAGCACTTGGAGCATCTTTTAACACAGAGAAACAGCTCAAAAAAGAAAAGCATCAACAGAGAAAAGGCAATGTAAAACACGGATAAATACTGTCAATTCGAACACGTAATATTTAACGAGACGGCGATAATTGTCGTCCTGAGCTAACGGTAGGCCCTAAACTTCAGTTTGGTAAAATGTATTAGTATTTTGTGGAGGTAAAAGAGGTCTCTAGGCTACTTTTGGGGGAGAGTAGAGTCTGAGACAGAGATAAAAAAGAATATTTTGTGGATATTGTTTCTAAATTGAAGTAATCTGGAACCTATGTTGGCTGGGTTTGTTCCTAGACACAAGCCAGACCAAGTTAAAAAAATTTTAACAAACAATCTGGGTTAAAATACGGAGTGCCCTTCTCAGAGTTTGCCTAACCTCTAATCAAGTGGTCAGTGAATTTTCTTAATAAAGTTATATAAGTTATTATAAGTTTTGGCTCACATGCAAAAACACAGTATTAGTATTTTACCTTTTTGGGGGAGAGTGGTGTTGTACTAACTATTAGACCTGCATTTAATACTGTAAAAAAAATTGCCAATTTTGTCAGTTGTAAATATTTTATTTATTTATTTATTTATTTATTTAATATGGAGAACACAGATACATCGGACCAATTTTTTTTAATTTTTTTTAATTTTTTCTACACTTGAAAATAAAAATAAAAAAACTTTTTTTTTTTTTTTTATACTAGACTTTTTAAGAAAAAAGGTTAATGTGAACACAAGCATTAAAATGGGAACATAGGAATTAGACCAGTGTAAACAAGACATTCACATTTTTTTCAGTGTTCTCTGTAAGAAAATCCTTTTGGGCTCCACTGAATTTTAAGTTTTAGCATTATGATTAGCCACAATTGGTAATTTAGTAAAAGAAAGCCAGGTTAGCCATACACTAGCCATTCTCAAATTTATACTCAAAATTGTTTATCTAAAAGGAGATGGCTTTATGCAATATTTTGTTTATCTAATTAGTTTCATATCCATCCAATTTTGTGTATTCTGCATCAGTTTATTCTCTGCCCATTGATACTACCCTCTGGAAATCCAGCTCCAGTCCACAGACATCAGAAAATGAATACTTCAAATAAATCTTGCATTGTTGCAGTCTTCTATTGGCAAAATCAACACGTAAGATGTTGTCTAACTTGTGGGAATTCTGTCTGTTCCATCTCCGTTCAGGGCCCGGACCAATGTGTCAAATGCCTGCACTTCAAAGACGGCCCCAACTGTGTGGAGAAGTGCCCCGACGGCGTTCAGGGGGCTAACAGCTTCATCTTCAAATACGCCAAGGCCAACAACGAGTGTCACCCATGCCACGCTAACTGCACCCAGGGGTAAGTCTGTGACATCTGAAGATCTGCCTCTCGAGCCGGCGCCGCTCCTGAGCATATTTGGAGCTTTTAAGATGTTAAAGGCGGCACTGGGGTGGCCTTGTGATAGTACAGAGTCTACCGTCCGATGAGGAAAGAAGGGATAGAATGGGATTTAATGTTGAAGCGGGTGCTGTGGCTTCCCAGAGCCTACTGCGGTTGGTCCCGGTCGAGGCCAGAATGCATTGACCCTGAAGTCCACGCCGAGCGCAGGGCAGATGAACTGTGAATAAAAGGGGCTGCTTTGAGGAGATACAATAAGGGATTGGTGTTCAGTCGGAAAAAGGTACAAGTAGGTTTATAGAGCGATAGAAAGAGCACATTACAGAAGATATTCACTGGGATTATATCATATTAGTAACTGTAGAATTAAAAAAGGTAAGCAAAAGTAAATAAATTGTACATTTACCAACTATCACAGGTCATAATGTTATCACAGTAGTCAATGTGGTATTGGATGTTTTTCTGTTTTATTTATTTCTGCATGTATTTATTTTGTTATTAATTTATTTTTATTTATTTATTTAATAGGGACAATGCACATTAATCAACATCTGTAACAAATGATACAGCTGTAAAAATAAAATAACACACAATTAATAAACAAAAATACAAAAAACACAAGACACAAGACACAACAATAATAGACAGGTTAAAAGTGCTCACAGGTTTGATTTAATTGTATCCACTGTGTCCACAAATGTCTCAGAAAAGTTTCATAAGTTCAAGTCTGTTATTGAAAGTGGGAGGCTAGTCCAATATTTGCTTTCTTTCACTGAGAGTTTGTCACAGTTTGTCCAAATGTGGTGCGTCTGTGTGGCCCCTCGCAGCCCTCTGGAGTCACGGCCCTGGTGCCAATTCCACTGCCAGAAGTGTTGTGCCAGCAGCTAGTGACATGTGAGAAAATATCATTGAGTGTAAAAACATCCACTAAACTAAATTCATTTCAGTTTAAAATTTTGGACAAAGTCAAAATAGCACAGAAAAAACAAAAAAAAACAAAACATGTCTTCTAATCCTACTCTTTAAAAGCGTATTAAGGCTAATTCTGCTGCTAGCTCACGATAAGCCCAAATAATGTCTCTAATCAACAGAGAAAGGAGTCATATTACCTCTGCAATGCTTTGGTTTCAAAGAAATCATACTGTAACAGCATAGCATCTGTGTACTGAATTTATCCAAATTAGCCATGTGGTTGGAGTGATTTTTAAATACATATCCTTTGTTGTTTTTTTTCAGTTTCTTCTTCTATAAAAAAAAAATCACACTTAGATTTGAACTTATTCTGGAGTTACTCATTGTTGCTGACTTAGAAAAGAGACCGGATCCTGTAAGTGCTCCATCCTTGCACTGCGTCATTTCAAAATCGCTTTTGACAAGTTTGCAGGAAGTCTTTTTTTAGCTACAAAACAAGACATTTGAAAACTTTTGTCAACTCAAAGTGCCTCCTGTGTTTACCCGTTATTGCTGGACGTTGCATCATCATCTGCTCGGACTGGCCTTTTTTTTTTCTTTTCAAGTCACTCGGCTGCTTCCACCGCTGAACTAAACACACCACCAAACCTACGCACATCCGAGGCCAGTGCTGCTGCTACGTTCTGCTTTTTAACCCTCAAAGCTTCTTTTGCCGCGGGGCATTTGGAGCCACCCAAGGCTCGGTGATACAAGGGTCGAAGGTCGGGACATCTTGACACGGCGTCCAATTAAAATAGATGCTTCTTTAATAAAACATTTCCTCGACCAACACAAGCCGCATATCTTTTACAAATGTGGCGGCTTTTATTGTCGCAGAGGAAGGACGATTTGGACGCTCGCTAATTAGCTTTTTACCCGCTCCGTTTTATTGACAGTGAAGCAACTTGGCCGGAGCTGCGGTTGTCACACATTTAATTCCGAAAGTTGCTCCTAATTTGCCAGGTAATTTGTCGTGTCTCTCTTGTAGCACGCTAACAAACACGACAAAGCAATCAAAAAGCGCTCCCTCGAGTCTATCCTGCTGTTCGCCGTCCTCCACTCCGAGAATTAATGAGCAGCAAAGCGCTAATCACTTCCTGCTTACCTCATGTTAAAAAGGCTCCATCTTGCACATTTAACACTCTATGTGAGTAAACGATAAAACAAACCGCTAGCATGTTTTCTGACCGTGACAAGTGGTTGGGATTGAATGTATCCTCAGGTCCTGGCGGCGGTGACAGTTGATTGACGAAAGACAACGTGAGGGTTTATTTATTATTATAAGCTGTGGCTGGTTTAATGGACGATCTCTCTGCTTTGTGTGCCCTGCAGGTGCGTCGGGCCGAGACTCCAAGATTGTGTGGGGATGATGGACAGGTAAGGGTCTCCGGATGTATTTGTGATGTGGGATTTGGATACAGGCATCCTTTCCATGCTCCAAATCAGATCAAATACTCATATGCTGGATGTGGATCAGTATTGTGCAAAAAATGATGAATCCAATCAATATTCTTGTGGTTCCACTGTCTATGTTTTTGAAAGATCTGGGCAGGTTTTGAGGAAACATTTTGACAAAGACAAAACCAGGCCAAACACGACTAAACCAGACCATGAGCAACTCTGATCCCAACATCATGGAGTCTGGCCTGGTCCTGTCTGGGATTACATGGTCTGGTTTAGTCCTGTTTGGCCTGGTCCTGTCTGGGATTATATGGTCTGGTTTAGTCCAGTTTGGCCTGGTTTTGTCTGGGATTACATGGTCTGGTTTAGTCCTGTTTGGCCTGGTTTTGTCTGGGATTATATGGTCTGGTTTAGTCCTGTTTGGCCTGGTTTTGTCTGGGATTACATGGTCTGGTTTAGTCCTGTTTACCCTGGTCCTGTCTGGGATTACATGGTCTGGTTTAGTCCTGTTTGGCCTGGTCCTGTCTGGGATTACATGGTCTGGTTTAGTCCTGTTTGGCCTGGTCCTGTCTGGGATTACATGGTCTGGTTTAGTCCAGTTTGGCCTGGTTTTGTCTGGGATTACATGGTCTGGTTTAGTCCTGTTTGGCCTGGTTTTGTCTGGGATTACATGGTCTGGTTTAGTCCAGTTTGGCCTGGTTTTGTCTGGGATTACATGGTCTGGTTTAGTCCTGTTTACCCTGGTCCTGTCTGGGATTACATGGTCTGGTTTAGTCCTGTTTGGCCTGGTTTTGTCTGGGATTACATGGTCTGGTTTAGTCCAGTTTGGCCTGGTTTTGTCTGGGATTACATGGTCTGGTTTAGTCCTGTTTGGCCTGGTTTTGTCTGGGATTACATGGTCTGGTTTAGTCCTGTTTGGCCTGGTTTTGTCTGGGATTCTCCAAAGACAGTGGAACTACAAGAACTGCTGCTGTTTCAATGAAAAGTCACACCAAATGTTGATTGGATTTAGAATTGTCTTGTTTTTTCACTTTGCATTTGGTAAACTTATAAAAATAAACATACTTCATAGTTTTATATCCACACCTGCATGAAACATTTGCACAGTACTGCATGTATCCAGCTGCCTTTACATTTCCTTTTTAGTTAAGACCCCATTATCAGCCTCTGAAAAAAGTCACTCAAATTACTGTATGGATAAATATTAGGTACACATACCTGCTGTACAGACGAGCACTCAGTATTAAGTAATTGTACTGGAAAAAAGTGGTCTTAGGACTTGCTTTTTTCTGCTGTTGTTTTCCAGGTATCAAACTCTGAGATACTGAGAACTAATTCTTTCATCTTTGCAACGTTAAGCCAGCAGTCTCTTGACTCTGACTTCAGACCAATACTGTAACACACAAGTATTGATCGTGTCTCTAACGCTGCAAGAAAAGCAAGTCATTTCTGAAAATGTCAACCTGTTTTATAAGGACTTGAGTTTTAGCTTGGATTCAAAATGTTCTCTGAAGTTGTATCTATAAATCCCAGTTATGTAATATTTGAATCAATATCTGACCAAAACTAACTTTGTTTTCTGAACAAAAGTAATGCTACTAAGTTTAGGCATTTTTTTTGCATTAGTTTGTCCAAGTTTTGAGGGAATTTCGGCAAAAACCAAAGGGTGCTCAGGCCCAAAAAGCACATTGAGTTGGACTGGCCTTGCCTAAAATTGTTTTAATATTTGAATGACCTTATACATAATAAAGACAAAGATTTGACTTCTCTTTTCTTTGATGCTTCCTACTTCTAACTCCGATTTAACCTCAAGTACAGAGCTGTTAAAATCAAAACCAAAAGTGTGAATAGTAAATTACAGTGTGAATATGAACCGCCACACATCCCAAACCTCCCTAAAAGCAGTGATCTTCTACAATTAAATGAACTCATTAGGGTTTAACCAAACGCCTAAACCCATAAAAGGGGTCTTGAGCTGCCTTTAAACAGTGGAAAACCCAAATGAGGACGTGGGGCTTCTTTCTGGGGGGTGGTGGGAGCTCGTGTGAGACTGAGAGTCATTCTTTTGCTCTTACAATAGCATTATTCCCTTGTCTCTTCTTTCTGGTGACCCCTGTGTCGCTTGCTCTGTGCTGTAAAGCCTTTCTCCTAATTAGAGAAATCCTTTCCAGCGTCTCTCACCTAGCGCTGCCTCGCCGCCATTATCTGCCCGTTCCCTTTTGTGCGGCGGCGTCTCTAGAGCCCAGTTTATGTCTTGTTTTTTTTCCGTTTCCCCCCTCGTCTTTGTTGTTCTTTCTCCTTTGCCGACCTCGCCGTTCCAAACTGCGCCATTACTATTCACCACATGGCTGTTTATCTCATTACGTCCCAAACCCTCCTTCCCTTTCTTTGTAAATTTCAAACCCCCAACCTCGAGGTCGGTGGCGATCGATACGCCAAACGTAACGGCAACCTCGCTCCACCAAAAGCTCAACGCTACAAGACTCTTCCATTAGCCGCTAATGGTTTCGGCGGCTAATAGAGTTTGGAAAGTGGCGGCGGTTGATTCTCGCAATGATCAAGGAAAAATAATGAAAAAAGACAGCCGTACAAGGACGGACTTGAGAGTTCGCATAGCGCAAAGACACATATGTAAATGGCAAATGCATTAGACAGATCATTAGAGAAGAGAAAGAGCTTTTAACCTTTACAGTTGCAAGATTTTCCTCCATTTGCTTTTAGCTGCACAAGTTTTTCCGAGCTGCTTCTCCACCAGCTCGGGTAAAATAAGAGCTACAGTACAAAAGCTTTTTCCCCTGACCTGTAAAAATGGAAGCATCTCAGGTTTGGAAATTGCCTCCATATTTTAGGGACTGTGTTTGGGGACATGGAGCTGGAAATGGAAACGTATTTTTCCTTCAAAGGCAGCTGTGTAGTGGTTTTTGAAAGCTGACTGAGGACTCAAAATAAGTTGTGTTGAAGGTGGAGTGGCATTTGGAAGTGTGCTGGCTGCGGTCCATACGAACTGCAGAGGGGTATTTTTGTAATTGCACATACTTGGGTTTGTGTATACTCATAAAGATACAGCTTCTGATAAAAGCACTTTTCCCATCGCCAATTAGTGGACACAACATTATTAGGAGGAAAAGTTTAGTTTTTTAATGGTTCCCTTTTTTTTTTTTTGCAAAAATAAGATGTAAAATATACAAAAAGACAACAAACACTTCATGGATGAATTATCACTTATTATTGTCCATTTTAGTTTAACCTGAGCCTTGAACTAAGCTGGATTTGGTTTACAAGGTTATGCTTTTAGTGGACATGTTCATTGATGCCAAAGTTTCCTGCAGGTGTGGATATAAAAAGTAAACTATAAAATATGTTTATTTGTGTTATTTTACAAAATGCAAAGTGGAATAACAGAATCTGGCTAATCTGATAAAGTACAGTTAATAGAAACTTACAATGTTTGATTTGTGTTAATGGTCTGGTTCCGTTCCTCTAAAATATATAGTCAGTTTTACCTTTTTTCTCAGATTCTCCAAATGTTTGAACAGAACCTGCTCAGTGCCTTCAAAAACGGAGACAGAGGAACTGAAAGAACTGTGGCTGTTTTGAGGAAAATTTAGAATACTCTTTTGTTCTTTTACTTTGCATTTTGTAAACTAATAAAAAAACACTAGCTTTATAGTTGACTTTTCTTTTTATATCCACACCTGCCTAAAAAGTTTGCACAGTTTTAGCAAAACATTGTTATTGAGCTTAAACCTAAAGCATCTGAGGTCTGAACATGAGGTCAGACCATAAAGTTGCTTTACTGTTTAAACTGGAAATGGCGTAAAACATAGAAGCATACTGTATGTGATTTTTCTGTCCTAACAAAAAGACATATTTTTAATAACTGCACAAAAAATGTCATGTGTTTATTTGTATATTTTACATTTAGGACTTAAATCCTTGCAAAAATCAGATCATAATATAGGCATTGTTCTGCTCCTCCTTGAAAGCTGGGAAAATGTCACTTTAGTTCCTGATTTTTTTCATTGGTAGACTTTTTTTTTTTTTTTTAATTCTGTCAAAAAGTTGAAGGTTATGTGAATAGAAGTCTTTCTTGTCTGCTCTGTGTCTGAATCTGATGATAATTGGATCAAGATAAAGATATAGATGTAAATGATTGTAACAGTGATATTGGCTTAGCATTGCTGAACTCATTAGGATTTTACAACTTAAAGTTTGGTGAAAAGCTTTTATTTTGAAATACTTAGCAATTATTTGACTTGTTGATCTGTTTCCCATAAATGGCTTGAAATGAATCTGAATGTACTCATAACTTAGTGGTTTGGTTGTTGCAAAAACATCCATTTAAAAGAAACGTGAATGACAATGTAATAGAAGGCTTTAAAATAGTGCAGCGACAGCAGAGTCTTGCACTTTAATTCCCTCTCCAAGTGCCTTTTTAGTTTCTGAATGTTTCCCGTCGTCTCTACAGGACTCCTCTAATAGCAGCTGGCATCATCGGCGGCTTGTTCATCGTCGTCATCCTGGCGCTCAGCGTGGCTGTTTACGTCCGACGCAAAAGCATCAAGAAGAAGAGGGCCTTGAGGCGCTTTCTGGAAACAGAGGTAAGAGGTGGCACATGTCGGGAGTATTTATGTCAATCAGGAGTAAGAGACACAGGGTTTATTTTGTTTCTTTTGTGGCATTTACACAAAAAAATCCTCCTTCATCTTCAGCCCTTTGTTGGATATTCATTATCTTAGCAGTTGCTCACTTTTTGTGATGGCTTTCACAGTTATTTTTTCCCTTCAAATTTTTTATTGCTTTATGGTAATTGTTTGTTTGAGACCACTGTAAACTACTTCATAGATTTTGACAAAGTACAATATCTGTCGCTCGAGTCAATAAATGAGTGTTCTGAACTAGATAAGTTTTAAAATTGCCTTACTTTTTTATGTTTGCCATAGTGTGCCACATACGGTAGCCCATAGTGGCCAAACTATCATTGAAATTAGTGCAGTGTTCACTAAACCTGTCCTTCATGATGGTTCTGTGCTAGAGCAACACCATATTGTTAACATTAGTAACAGTAAAACAATGACTGCCATTACTGCCAGCGGTGTCAGAGCAAACAATTGGAGCAGCAAGATGGATTTTCCTGAACAATCCAAGAGATCACTGATGACCCTCCGCTAACAGGGTCACTTCCTTACTCAAAACAAACACCTTCAAGATACAAAAACCTGTGAAAATAATGGGCAACTGTTGCTTTATTGTGATGAAACGTAATCATGATTGCATTTAGCTTTAGTGGTAAGAAACAGGTAAAAGTTGTTGTTTGTTGACAATGCTACATGACTGAACTATTCACTCACAACAGTGAAAAAAAATATATGAAACGTTAACATGTTTAGAAAAAAAAGACGCTAAAAGTTGCTCTTTAATCTGTCTTCATCAACACATCGACTCTCGACTTTTAAGGTTACAGCTAATATTGTTTTTTTTACATCAGACGTGGACCTGGATTTGATTATCATAACCACTATTAACACATCTGATACAAAGAGGTGTTTAAGCAGAGACCTTTGACTTTTCTAGAAAATTAACAGTCAAATCATGACTCAAATCGGAATTGCATCAAATCAAGGTAAGAATACATTATTTTTGAAGTGAAATTACACTAAAGCTGGCTCCGTAGCTTCCGTCTCCGTAGATTTCAGCATAATCCTGTCATATTATCCCTTTGTTTCTTTGAGTTTTCGTCTGTCTTCTCTCGAAACTTTCTCCGGCGCTTTTGTATATCGCCACCATTCCCGACTTCTTAGCGAAACCTTGAAACGTTAAACCTTGGCTTTGGTCCTTAGCCAAACCGCTGAGCGCGAAGGGAAATTATGCATGGCCGCCGCCGTCACCCATCGATCTAGCCTTGAAGAGGGCTCATTTCTGGGAAAGGCATTAGACAGTGAGGCCCCGCTTAATATTCCGAGCGGGACGCCGGCGTCGGAGGTGCAGCGAGGCCGAGGTTTATGTACACTCGCGCTCCGCTCCGTCACCTCTCTGTAGCTACACGCGCTCAGACACTTCCCCTTCTCCGTTTCTTATGTCATTCGCGGCAGCTCCCATCGCCAACAGCGGCCTGTCACTCCGCATTAGGATAATTCACAGGTAGAGGCCCGAGCGTTATAGACAGCTGTCAGGTCTGAGATGGGAATCGGAGAAGGGCAAGCCGTGGGCACTTTCCCCTCGCTCCTGACCACACACATCCATCTTCATCATCCCGCTTCTCTTCCGACAGCCTCTTGACCGCGAGGGGAAGACTTGGGGCCGGGCCTGATTCGCTAATGTACTGTCACACGGAAGGAGGGGCATCCTGTTGACCCCTATTGTGTCTTCAGAGGAAAGTGGTCCTGGCTGCTGGTCAGATAATGCCTGCAGAGCTAATTGGGTGGAGGAGTAATTAGGAACAATAAAGTGGCCTAGAGGTTAGCCAGAACACTTATTCAGCAGCAGATTGTGTCTAACACTTAACCAGGAGACCGCTTAGTCTTTTAATGCCAATTATTAGACGGGGTATTAGCTAACGGGTTAAAAATAATGTACTCATGTTCAATGTAGAGACATCAACAGCAATCAGGCAACAGTCAGTGCAGTATATACTGTCCGTATACATGAATATAGCATTGCCATAACAATATGGCACACCATACAGCACAGTTAGTACTGTACAAAATCAAAAAATAAGGTAAGAAGAAGCTATTACACATATTCAAAGCAATACATCAAACAAGTAAAAGAAATAAAATCGGGCAGTTAAAAAGGCAAACTATGGCCTAGAGGTATGAATAAATTATAATTCATGTATAATTTTTTTTTTTCTTTCACAAAATTAGCTTAAAATCCCCTATTTTATTTTTATTTTATTTATTTTTATTTTTATTTTTATTTTTTTTATTTTATTTTATGTGTAGTATGGTACTCTTATTTTATGGCCTGTCATACATCTTTACCCAAAGTGGCTCTAAAAACATGTCAATCAGACCCATTCTATACAGCTCAATGGAAAAAGTGCTCATATTTGCTTGTACCTTGTTCAAACTCATAGCATTGGCAAGAAAGTAATCAGTTTTCAGATTATCATTTGACCATTCACAAACACTTTAAAACATATTTTTTACTCGGATAAAGATCGACATCATCCTAATTGAGATCTGTGTCGGGCTCAGGTTAAAAGTTAATGCACTCGAATGACCCTTCTGATACAGTCATAAACAAGTGTAATAAATACATGCTGGTCCGTTGGTGGTTGCTTGGTAACAGGAGTGCACATAAACCAGAGTATATTGTGTTTGGATATTCTTAAACATTGATTTAGACTTGCTTAAATGAATCCTCAGCTGTCGTCTCTGTTCAACGGGGCGCCATTTTGAGATTACCTTTAATTGAAATATCAGTTGTGAAAAAAAATCGACGAGGCTTTCTTTGGAATCCTAGCTGCAAAATTTCTTGAAAAGCCGCGCCTTGCTGTATTTTGTTGTCGCTTCTCGTTTCAGTTTCCTCATTTCACTGCAGAATTCGGATGCTTCCCGCGGAAATATGACTCCTCGCACGTTCCTTAGCGTCCCATTGAAATGCTACCGACATTCTCGCCTCGTATTGAAAAAAAAAAAAACCCACACTCACTCCTCGCAGTGCGTGTCGTACCTCCGGGCTGTTTCTCGCCCGATGAAACGCCACGATTGGCCGTATGTGTGGATTCTCTTTTCAAACGGGATAACAGAGCCCGGGTTGAATGTGTGAACGGAGATCAAGCTCGTCTGGGAGAGGGATTTCGGGGACAGAGACGGCTCAGGGACTCCCCCATTCTTTCCCTCGAATTTATTTATTTATTTGTAGTTTTTTTTGCTCACCTCTTGTGTCAGGCAGGAAGAAGACGCCTCCAGTATGTGCTGTCAAAACATGCTCCGACTCCCATTTCCATTTCAAGAACCTCGTGTGAAGGCAGTGTCGACTCGGAGAAAACACACCGCTGTTTTATTCCTTGATTGTTTGCTTTGTTTGACTATTCCCCTTTTTTTTTTTTTTTTTTTGCAACCTCACCTTTTCTTCTTTTAAAGCACCCTTTGGACACCTGTCTTCTTTTACCTTGAGCCAAAAGAAAGAGAAAAGAAAAAAACACAGCCGAAGCTTTCCCATCGCCGTCTTTTGACCCCCAAAAACAAATTGCTTTTTCGCAGCGAGACTCGCCACAAGCACCGGCAGAGTCACCCCTCGCTGTTCGGAGGGTAACCCCGAGCCTTTGACCTCTGACCGCGGCCCAATGAAGCGAGGCTAATACGCATTGGCTTTGGGCTGTTGTGGTGTTTCGAGAGAGCGTTTCGGCGCAGATAGCGACACGCTCTGCCCTGCCCTCGATCCATCTCGATACAGAGCGACGGGACATTATTAAAAATGCATACCGCAGACAGACGTTGTTCATATTTACGCAAGGTGATGCGTTTAAGGTAAAATCGTATGAATTGTAAAGGCAGAACACATCCATCTTGCATAATCTTATGAATAACACAGAACCTTGACAAATAGTGGTCTTGAGGTTGAAAAAAGCTTTTAAAAAGAAGAAAAAGGATCAGCCATTTTTATTTTAATCCACAAAAATAGCATTTGTTGTGTGTTTTGGACAAAAATACATTAAATTCATCTATTGGGGTTGCAACATGGCATTATTTTGCAAAGTAAATCATTTTCCTAGTTTTTTCCAGAAAGTGGTGTTGACATTTTTGAATTTAATGTTAAAAGTGAGAGGTCTTCAGCAGCATTTCTTTGCAAACCTCCTTTGTTCACTCATAATCTCCATGTTGACACCAAAAGTTGATGTCTGCCTCATTATTGGTCTCACTGTTTTGTTTCAATACCAATGACAAACATGAGATAAGCTCAGAATCCATACCGCTTCATTCTTTTCTTACATATTGCTCACCATAGTCAATAAAACAAATGGTGGACTTCTTATGGTGCCAAAAAAAAAAAAAAAAAACCCCAGAAAGCTCATCTTCGTTAATGCTAGCGTTATGACACTTTTTGATTTGATTCACTGTATTTTTTTTTTCTTTGTGCCAGGCTTATGCTAAAGCTGCTAAGTGGCTAGCGTTCTCCAAAACACATCTAAACTGGTTGTAAACAGTGACATACCGTATATTAGAATGGGTTTTATCCTTCAGTATCTCTTAATGCTTCCTCCTACATACACCCTCCTTTACAAACTGTTACATAGAACATTATTAGTTATCCTAGCCACCATTTTGTATTAAATAACATAAGGTAGCATGAGTGAGGACCAAATCTAGCACTTTGGTTTGATTTGACGTTGTAGGCTAAGTGTCTAAGCAACAAATAGGGGTATAGACCTAGCTTAGTGTTGTTCTAGTGATTTATTCTTGGTTTAGTCGATGTTTAGTCCTGGTTTCATCTTAAATTTGGTCCTTGAACCTTGAATTAGCCTTGGTTCTGGTCATGAATTTGGTTGGATTTAGTGTCTGATAAAATGTATAATATCTGCGTATGACTAATGTTTTGTCACAGCTTTACCGAAATCCTAACTTTCATTTAAGATGTGTTTTTTTAACGAATATACGCCAATCTTCAATCTCTTTGACTCTAAGAATTCCCTTTAAAGAGATTAAAAGTCAGTTTAGTTAGATCTGGTGTCATCTGTAAGGAATTTGATCAGCCTTTTTTCCACACACTGACAACTGGAGTTACTGTGATCTCACGGGAGAAACACTCTGAGCTCGCACAGTGAAAAAACACCGAACTGCCAGAAACGAAACCATCATTTGGCAACTGCAGCAAAATGTAACATGCGGCAATGATGACTCGGGTCTGCCAGGAACTTCCATCAGTGTGTGAAAGCGCAAACAACTCTCATAATGTTTATCCCATTTCAAAGAGCATTCCAACGTTGCATATGCTCAAACGGGCATTCATTGGCGTCCAAAATGTGCCATGTGCAATGTCAGTAACCTTTTATTTTGGAAGAGTCGGTGGATTACAATGTGTGCGTAGAGTTAAAGTGGATATTTTATGTACAGACGGAAGTATTTCTTTGGATTTCCCTCAAAGAACAGAGAGGTCCAGATTATATGCAACAGTAATTATAGTTTTTGATCAAGTTCTGGTTCTGGTAATGCATTTAGACTTACAAATATTAGCATTTTTGCCATTGTGGTCGAGTTATGCCCAGTGGTTCTCCATCATATCCATCAAACTTTTGCAAGTATATTAAAGAAGGATACCAAAAACATCTAACTTAGTTGTTCATCGTTGACATATTGTAGTTCTGCTCAATTATAGCAACTCCTTATGTGCACTGGTGCTAAGGAAAGGACAATATATCAAAATAATCCCTCTTATAATAATCATGATACGGACACAAAGTGACTTATCTAAAGCTTTACATTAGATGGTCATTGTTTCATTTCAGACCAAATGGTTAAAGCCTGTTCAAACCCAACTAAAACCTGCTCAAATCCAAATGAAACCTGTTCAAATCCAGCTAAAACCTGCTCAAATCCAACTAAAACATGTTCAAATTCAACTAAAACGTGTTCAAATCCAACTAAAGCCTGCTCAAATTCAACTAAAACATGTTCAAATCCAACTAAAACCTGCTCAAATCCAGCTAAAGCCTGCTCAAATTCAACTAAAATGTGTTCAAATTCAACTAAAACCTGTTCAAATCCAGCTAAAGCCTGCTCAAATTCAACTAAAATGTGTTCAGATTCAACTAAAACCTGTTCAAATCCAGCTAAAGCCTGCTCAAATTCAACTAAAACGTGTTCAAATCCAACTAAAACATGTTCAAATCCAATTAAAACCTGCTCAGATCCAAAAAAATACCTGTTTAAGTTCACATAAAGCCTGTTCAAATCCAACAAAAACCTGTTCAAATCCAACTAAAACCTGCTCCAATCCAGAAAAACCTGTTGAAGTCCATATAAAGCCTGTTCAAATCCAACTAAAACATGTTCATATCAACTAAGACATGTTCAAATCCAACTAAAAGTGTTGAAATCCAACTAAAACCTGTTTAAGTCTATATAAAACCTGTTCATATCAACTAAGACATGTTCAAATCCAACTAAGACATGTTCAAATCCAATTAAAACCTAACGTTACATACCAAATGTATGCTAACACACACAAAGGGCCACATTTGGCCCCCGGGCCTTGACTTTGACATGTGTTGTTGAGCTGACACTACTTCCATTTAACTGTGAGGTCAACTGTGATATGTAGATCTAATTATCTGTTCATTTAACCTTTTATTTAGATGGGACAGTGCACACTAATGGACGTACGATGTTCTATAAATTCAGATTGCCATAAACACACCACAATGCTAATATCCATCCATAGAAGACATTGAAGCAAAACATAACTCCAATACTACAGGGAGTCATTACTTACCTAGGTCCTTTTTCTAAAAATCTCCCAAAATTTGGAGGAATAGACAAAAAAATCCAATGTCTATTATTGTTAAAGTGAGCCAACCCTCCTTTTTTTCTCCTCTGGCTTAGTTAAAAAATCAGGCCAATCAGAAAATTCATAATATACTGTAAATAGTGAGAAAACGAGCAATCATTAGACAAGTTGGCGTACTTCTTTTGAATCACAATAATGACCATACATAAGTAGCTCATGACTTGGCATCTTACTATCAATTCTTTCTCGCTCCTTGTTTTCAAAAATACAGTCGGTGTTTCAAGACAGAGCCCCTGGGATTTCAATTTTCCACCCATTCTTGTTTCTTAGTGGAGTCATTTGGTGTAATGAGGTAAAAAAAAAAGAAAAAGAAAGAAAGAAAAGGTTGTTTTACTGTGCTACAGCAGAGGTGAGTCCATCGCTGCTGGGCCGGATGACTTCATAACACCGACCAGGAACGACCTTGCATACTGATAGGCAGTTTTTTTCTCCTGCTATTATGCACAAATTGCTTTAATGAGCTCACTCAGTGTCATTGTGATTGCTACAGTGCGGCACTATGTCTAGCACAGGAATAAAAGTGGAACTGAAAGAGAAATGAGGACTTTGATGAACTGGACACGGAATGTTTTGGTAACAGTATGTACATATAGACACTTTTAAAGTTTTGTTAAGTTTTTTTAAGTTTTAAGGCCAAGGTTTCACACATATCAAGTTCATTTGTTAGTCCCATCACCTCCAACAAGCAGTAACATAGCCATGACACATCATTTGTTTATTTATTTTATTTCTTTTTTTCTTCTCAATTTTTTTTAAGTATGTATGTATTCTTTTATTTAGTATGTAGTAGTATTTGATTTTTTTTTATTTTTTGTTTTCAACCAGTCGTAATTTAATTATAAAAAATGTAATTTGATGTATTTTATTTATTTTAGGTAATGGTAGTACTAATAATACTAATAATTATGAAGGTTAGAATATTGATAACTCATCTTTAAAATAAATGTCATTAATTATTTATTTATTGCTTCTCCTCCAGCAGTGCTTAGTTTGTTTAGCCTGACACAGCCAGACCCATTCACGATAGTTTATTCACACTGGGCTAATTTTGTGCACTGTAGGACTTCTCTCTGGGCAGTTTTTTTCTTAACTTCCTGCTGTAGTAATAGTATTTGACTAGAGTGTGATATTAGCTGTAGATTAGTCAATGGCATGGTTAGTAAAACACACAAAAATGGGCTTTGGAATATGCCACAATGATCTGACAATAGTTTGACTCAATCTTCTTTTGTGGATATAAATAAATCCGTTCTAAAATGCTGCTAGTGCCCTATGGAACATTACATGTCTATTTTCTTCCGTGACAGATACAGACAAATACAGAAAGGTTTTACTGAGGCCAGACACATGTACTGTTTTCTTTTAATGTGAATAATGTAAGCTGTAAACACAGCACCCGCAGGTTCACGGCCTGTTGATGTTGCCGGCCAGTGTTTACTTATTCAATAGCCAGTAATTCGGTGAATGTATTCTAGCTCGGGGCTCGAACACGCCGCTTATTTGTCCAATGAAGCGTCCCAATCCTCTCCAGCGCGCCACCACTGAAGCTCATTTGGCAAAGGCACAGTGTGTTATTAGCGGCTAAATAAAGTGGTTTGGTGAGTTTGGGAGTTGGGGGAGAGAAAGTGGACTGCAGCCTTGTTTTTTTTTTGTTGTTGTTTTTTTGTAGCGCTGTTTTCTGTGTCCTCTTTTCGCGGGCTCTCGTCCTAATGAAACAATAGCAGCTAAAGCCAGACAACATCTGCTCCCATTACTGCTCTGCTAGCGCCGTCGTGTGTCGCATCTCCGCTCCATTCTTCTATCTTTCATCAGAATCACTCATTTTCGCTTAATTTACACATTTTATGCACAAACACATCGATGTCTAAATGCCAGGCTGCTCTGATGGAACTGACCAAATCCAAATGTTTCCATTGCAGTACGGCATGCTTTTAGAGGCATTTCCATTCCATCAAAGGGGGTACGAAGTGTCCCAAATAAGCATTACACTGCAAATTTGTTATCCAGTTGGCTTTGGTTTCAGCAGCGTGGCACGGTTAATAAATGGAAGCATAACACTTTATCTATTTCTTGTCATAAACTGTCTCATGGCCAAAAAAAAAAGGAACACTTAATGTTGTGCTTTTTCCAAACAAACCAAGCTAGTGTTTCTTAGCAACAGCTGAAGACAAGTAACATTGTAATGGCTCAGAAGTTCACTGGAAATATTGCTAAAGGTAGAAATGGGAAAATAAAGTTGTTGCATTATTAACTGTGACTGTTTATGTGAACTGCTGGATGATTCTACCAGATGCTCAATGCACTGCAATAGGAACATTAGGCACTAAATCAAAGCTTTATTTAAGATACACAGCTTATTGTAACAGGAATCAATGAAGGACCAAGGAAATAAACCAAGGAAATGGAAATTCTGTTGCAAAATAGGTGTTATTATTTAGCTCAAAAAAGATAAAAATAGAGAAACGGGCAGCAAATTAAAAAGCTAAAAATTTTAGGTTAGCTCTTAACTTCGATTTAATGTAACATATTAGTATTTTCTGGTAAAAATTGGTCAAGTTTTACCTTTTTTTAATAAAGGAAGCAGGAAAGGTTACTACAATGCAAAATCGGGTAATGCAACTTTAATAAAAGTAATGATAGATGTACAAATTTTATATCTATAGCCTAATTCGGCGAGCTATTAGCGCCTTTTGAACCAAGCTAACTCATTACATTCACTGTATGTGTGCAGTTTTGTCAAGCTACGCTGCTAGCTCAATTAGGCCATTTAGTTTTACTGTCACTATCTATGTACGCATGAATAAGGGAAATCAAACTTTGGAGTCCAATTCACTTAGCTTAATCAGATTCAGATGCCTTTATTAATACCACTGAGGGCAATTAATGCGAGTCGTAATAAGATAAACTGACATGACAAGAAACAATGGCAAAAATGGGCACAAAATCAAACAATATGAGACACAACTGAAAGAAAACACTGTTGTAACAGAATAAAAATATGAAATATAATATTATTAAAAATGAATAAAACTCAATTAAGACGAATAGCTTTAATTTGGATTTAACTGTATTATTAAGACTGTGCTAAACTATACACTTAGAGCAGAACAAAAACAACAAATGAGATTGCCTAAGCTCTGGCTGCATTCGTCTCCGTCCAACTCCAGTCTGACTACGCACGTATACATGACGCCAAACTGCATCATGGATTGTGTAGCTCGTCTAATTCAAATCTTTACATTTCTTTACTGTCATGTAAATGCAGTGCAGTAACAACACCCGAAAGTGACCTTCTCTATTAGAGTTCCTCTGATCTCAATCATTCTCCTTTTTGTTCATCCTCATACACTATATTGCCCCTTTATACTCTCAGCCCCGTCCTCTAACCCCTTCTCTTCACACTTACCCCTAACAACCGCCATTAAACCGCACGTCATTGCCGAGCTGCCGACAATGTCATCCATTGTGCGTCGCTCCGATCGGCGGGCCCTATTGCGCTGATGGTTTTTATATCACGTTGAGTAAGTGCGCGTATGGCTGACCGACTGATATATGGTCTCATTAGATTATTTGATGGCCGCCGTCGTGCCGGGTGATTATGCCACTGATAAACCGCGCAGGACCGGGACCCCTATAGGCTGATAGGCTCATTAAGACTCGTATCGATCAGATCCCATCGATTCCTCTGTATGTTTGGGTGCTTTGTGGCTTTCATCAGCGTGCTTTGGGTGTTAATATGAAATTAAATCGGCGGAACGGAGTCGTTTTTTTCTTTTTTGGCATTACTTTTACACCTCGCTATACTCTGTCGTCTTTTATTCTCACATAAGACAGAAATACCAGGTAGATATTAAAAAATGGAGATGATATTGCTGTGTGATCCCACGCACTGCTCTTACTTGCTATGCCCTCCAGACAGAGCGCACTCATAATACCATTTCCCGGTGATTTGGAATGACTTATTCATTATGCATGTATCAACAATTCATTTGCTTAATAGTTTTGTTGTTTAACCAGACATATTAACATAATTTCATTGTTCTTTTTGTCAAATTTAAAGATGGAATGCATCAGATACATTGCAGCGCAGTGAGATAAGGTGACATCATCCAGTTACTACAATCTCTCTTTCATATAACTCTCTGCTACTTTTATTTGAAAAAGTATGTATATCGTGGTTAAGATGATGATTTGAGTCAAGGATTGTCAAATGTTCCTCAGTAGAAAACATTCATTAGTGGGATTTTGTAGGATATTATCCAGCTCTAAATATTCATTCTTCAGTCTCAATTTGGGAATGGGAATTGACCCCACAACATTTTTGCTTCAGTGCTAATCATACAGCTATTGTACACCTCTAAGTATTGTTAAGTTGTTTTTTTGTGGTCATATATGAAATTTCAACTTTTGGCATTCAACATAAAAATAAATAACAAAAAAATATGTTTCTTAGTTCTCATTTCTGTTTCCTGTGGCTGCACACTCGAGCTAGCGATGGAAAAACAAGAAAGACATGCTGCTAAATTGACAATTCTGCTTTTACACTGGATATGAGTAAAGTAATATGAGTGATTTTCAAAGCAAATTTAAATATTCTGTAAGTTTCACAAGTTTACACAAATTGACATTTCAAATAGTCCTGATTTCTCATTGAAGTTATTTGTCAAATCATCTTTGCATTCATAGACTGGGCTAGTGACTCCAAAATGAATACTTTTCTGTGTAAAACTTCCCAACTTTTTACATTATCTCAAGTCGAGTCAGAAATAATCAAATGTGTGACTCAAGTCTGACTCAAGTCCACACCTTTGGTTTACACGACACCAAAGCTGGTGCTAAAACACATCCTCGACGGGATTCAGTGCCTCCTTCGTATTAAAGAACGGGCAAATCTCAAGAGTCTTTTGGGCGAAATATGTTTTTGTGTAAACGGCCTCCAAAGCCACTCCTCAAAGTTCATCCCTCAGTACTCTTCCACAACTCTCCTGCCTCCTGTTCAGCTCCTGGCTTGTTTACAACTCCCAGCTCCAGCTCTTTATATTTAGCACTGGATATTTTCTTTTTGTTTTTTTTTTTGTTGAGGTGGGTGTCCGTCCAGCTGCCGAGGGACGCCGCTCACTGCCGGCTGTTGCTGGCAGGAAGGCAAAATGGAAGAAAAAGAGGAATAGGAGGAGGAGGCGGCTGGTCATAACCTCAAATTGGAATTGTTTTGTATGTGCACAGCTGCTAGTCTTTGTCGCCTGTGATAGCAGCTGACACCGGCCTGTGATTTGTTTAGGGTGGGCACGGCGCAGTTTCATTTCGTCCGTAAAAAAAATCGCTCATATCAGGAGAGGACAGACATCGACCTGGACACTTGTTTATGTGCTACAAATAAACCTCGCTTTCACCTTTTCACTTTCTTTTAAGACTTCGCTTATGGTCTTAAATGGAACAGTCTTACATCGCTTCACACTTTTGAATGCGCTCACAGATTTCCAAAAAGCAAGAGGTTAAAAGTGTTTTGACTCCAGGCAAAGAAACGCACGCTTTTTTTTTTTTTTGTACCTGACAACAAAGAAAACTCTTTGAGTAAGTGATGTCTTTGAAAATGTTTGGCAGTCTTTCCTGGAAAATAGGTAGGAGCAAACATGAAAAAGTCTCATAATGTGTTTTTTTTCTTTTTGCAGCTGGTGGAACCCTTGACCCCGAGTGGAACGGCGCCCAATCAGGCTCAGCTACGGATCCTGAAAGAGACGGAGCTAAAGAGGGTCAAGATACTAGGATCTGGAGCCTTTGGAACAGTTTACAAGGTAAGTGCATAGAACTATAGTGCATATAATAAAGACAACATACAGTACTGTGATAAAGTATTTGCCCTCTTCCTGATTTCTTATTTTTTTGCACATTTCACACATTTAAATGTTTCAGATCATCAAACAAATTTAAATATTAGACAAAGATAAATGTCAGATCAAGTAAACACAAAATGCCAATTTTCAGTGATGATTTTATTTATTTAGGGTAAAAAGCTATCCAAACATGGCCCTATGTGATTGCAATTGTAATTGTAATTACCTCTAAACATAATAAGTGGTCGAGTCACCCTCAGCAGCAACAACTGCAATCAAGTGTTTGAGATGAGTCATTGTTGTGCTCTTGGGGTAATTTTGGTCGGCTGGTCACTGCTGGGAAGGTTCACCACTGTTCCATATTTTTTCCGTTTGAGGATAATTCCTGAATTTCTTTGGATCGCAGCATGATGTCCAGCTTTTTTTCATTCTTTTGACCTGCTTCACTTTGACAGGTGATTTCTTAATTTTAAAAAATGGAGGCCATGTAGGTTTGGATAGCTTTTTCCCTTAATAAATAAAATCATCATTTAAAAACATTGCATTTTGTGTTATCTTTGTCTAACATTTAAATTCGTTTGATGATCTGCATCAGTTAAGTGTGACAAATGTGCCAAAAAAAAGCAATCTATCAGAGGGCAAATACTTTTTCACAGCACTGTAATATAGATATACAACATCGATGCTGCACAAGTGAAATCTACTCAGTATCAACTGTACATTCATCTCATTTAAGACTTTTAACACTGCAAGTAAACCAAGCCATATCTCACAACCTAAACAATCTACAAAAGCGTTTCCTTTCCTCGCAGACATGAGCCTGAGGGCGATTCAAGGACCTGGAACAGAAACAGCTATTTACTTGCCAACTCCTTATGCCCTTGCTGAAATTATTCACACCACCCCCAAACTCAGCCATTTGAATAAACAGTGTATTCTCCACTAGCGGCTCCCAAACTTCTCTCTATTCCATTATTTATGGCTCCGCTTCATTTTACGGCCATATTTTATTAGAGTTAATCTGCACGCACATAGACCACCATCAGTTTATGAGCATTTTTTTGCCGCGCGGCTCTTTAATCATCGCAGGTGGCTCCTTTAAGGCACTATACATAATGGCGGCTAATTTGACACAATCGTATGAAGTCGTAGGATGGCTAGTTAAATTAATCAGGGTTCTTTTTTTTATTATTTGCAGGGTATTTGGGTCCCTGAAGGCGAAACGGTGAAGATCCCAGTCGCCATTAAAATCCTGAACGAAGCCACGGGACCCAAAGCCAACGTTGAGTTCATGGACGTGAGTATTTCTATCGATCTGTTGTAAAGCGTGATCTCGTTTTGGGTTTGCCGGAGTCTTGTCACTTTGTCGGATTGCGCGATCGGCGGTAAATTCTTATGAGAGTACAAGAGTCTCGGGCGGAGGCGGTAATAAAAGCGGCTCCTGGATGCCACGCAGCCCGGCGGAGTATCGAACCAGAGTCTATTAAAAAACAGCACTTGTTTATGAGATGTGGCTTTATGGGAATCCAGGAGGAAAGGCAGTAAAGTTTGTCATGTTTGTCACGTTCTCTAACTTTCTCTGCCATTCGTCTGAAAATGCTCTACTGTATGGCTTTCAATATATATTTGATTTGAGGAACCCCCGTTTTATTTTCCAGACTTTGGAGACACACACAATCTCTCACAATTTACAATCGTCAGTCATATTGTTTTACGAATCAACTTAACAGTCAATGAAAGGTTACAAATGGTCACAGTGCTGGAGGATTTTTAATACACATATTACCCCAACGACTTGTGGATATTGGATTTCTAAGGCTACATCCACACTATTGTTTTTTTCTTTGTAAAACAGAACTAAACCAGACAATTTTTTTCATACTTGTGTTGGTTTGTAAACATCCAAGTTCATATTTTGGCAAGGAAACATTACTTTGAGACTGGGAACATGTAGGAGTACCTGAATGCAGCATATCACTTTATTTAGAATCTATTGGTTGTCAGAACTACATCTGATTAATAATACTGAACCAGCATATGTTATCACTGTTTTTCCTTCAGAGTGTTGTGGACTGTGATTTTTTTGTTTTTTTGTTTTTTTAAGTTACACTTTTTTTTTTACACTTTTTTTTTAAGTTACACTAAAACCATGTATTAGTTTGGGCTATATTTACACTACATTTTAAATAAAAAAAAAAAAGAAAGAAAAAGTATAATAAAGACGATCTTGCATCATTTTAGAGAGGATGATTTTACTAATGTCCACACTTGTTAGCCTGGCCTTACTTTCTTACAAAGTAAAGTGGGTCTGGAACCCCTCCCATTGAACATGACTTCCACTGAATTCAGTAAAACCTGACCAGTCCTAATTATTTATCTAAAATACAGGTTTTATTGAATGCTCCATTTTTGTGATTGTTGTACGTTTTTCAAATTGTGTCTGTATAATCTGCATATGTTGGTACCTCCCCCTGGATTCTGATTGGTTGTAGGTCCTATCATATTCAGGTAGTTTCATCTGTGCCCATTTGTGTTGCCCCTTGAACATTCAACTCAAAAATACTTCTGGCACAAAGAATCAGAGGAGACAACAGCCTGGTAAACACAGGTTCTGCTTTAAGAGGACCATAGAAGCCAGTCTAAATACCCATTAGATCAGTTCTAATACATTTAACTACACCACTAAATGTTTGGACTCTTAAAAAGCTGCGCAATTCAAAATGTGATTTCAAAAAGCACATATAATAATAATAACGATTAAATAAAAATCCTCACTTTGATGTGTTCATATGGATAAAACTTCACAGACTTAAAAGTGGTACTTGGAAAGACAAATATTTTCTTTGCTGCTACTTGATGTGAAGAGTTTGAGAACCACTGCATTAGATAAAACTCTTGTTAGTCTTCTCTTGAAATAATTAAGTTAAAACACAAGACCTTAAGAATACATAGCCAATGTCAATATGCACTATTTTTTTTTCTTCTTCTGTGTGTCAGTCTTTTAGGGAAAGTCATGTTTGATTTGTTTCACAGGGTTGCTTTTTAGAAACAAACTAGAACACCGTGTTTTGGACTCCATCTCCGCCTCAAACCGACCATGTCCCCTCTGTTCATATTACTGATAGAGATGGAAGAGCATTTTTCCTCCTGGTCTCATCGCCGGTCCCTCCTCTCTCCTCCACACCCCTCTCCTCCGTCTCTCTCCCAGCGGGGGTCCCTGTCCATCCTGAGCCAATATGCTCTGTCTGCCGGCTTGTTAAACAGCAATCTAAAGGCAGGCTCACGCTTCGCCACTGGGAAACTAGCCACTGGAGTGCCGGCTCTGAGCACACTCCGTAAATCCACACATCCACGCCGACACAAAAACCAAACAGCGCTCACTTTTTTCGAGGAACGGTACCCCCCGGGTGGCATCAGCGGGGGTTTTGTGGTTCGAGGCGGTGTTTTGACTGCGTTGTCAAATACTAGTATTGTGCGCACGAGGTTGATCGTTTGGAATATGGAATGCAAAGGACTAATAATCCACTGATTGAGGCGTTCGGAGGCAGAGGCAGACTTTGACACACACATAGAGAGAGCCGGTGAGTCGGAGGAGGGGGATAGAAGAAGAGGGGAGGGGTCAGGCGGCAGTAATGGAGGTTAGCGCTCAGGGAGATGAGAGAGAATCCCGACACGACGCACACACTGATCCACTCCGGGACGGTCCAAAACACACACGAGTCGCTGCAATGTTTGCCCTGAGCATCGTGCCGGAGTTTAGCCTGACATAGTTTACGACTCCGGGGGGTCCTCGAGGTTCACCGCGTCGGAATAAAAGCCCACTCCTCCTTCACTTTCCTCTTTTTTCTTGAAGTAAAGCTGCTGTACAAGAGATTTCTTATCCCAAAAGTGCAATATACTGATTTAAGGTACAATGGCACCTTTGATCCTGTAGCATAGCATGGCGTAGCATAGCATAGCATAGCATAAGATATTTCTATGTGTCATATATTTAGTTTCGGCTGTTTTCTCATTTTAGAACTACAACTAAAAGGGATAAAACCTTGTGTATGCTAACCTGGCCAGCCATACCCATTCACTCTGTAACACTGCCTTCATCTCAGTGTAACAGATCTGGAGTCCCCTCCCTTCACAGCTGTATCTTTGGGTTGAAATCTTCTCAGACCAATCAGAATTGTCGTGCTTTATGTTTATCTAAAACGGGCGGGCTTTATGCAGTTGTTTCTCTGATTGGTTGGACGTCTGTGCTCTCGGGTCCAGAAGCAGTGTAATGTCAACCCAAATGTTTGCCATGAAAATATCAATTAAAGCCTCCCTTCATAACTTTTAGACCAAAAATATATATATATTAGAAAATCATTTTGATGGTTCTTGGACCTGAGATCAGTAGAATCAGTGCATATGGTATCTTTTTCAACTGACTGAAATAAATAAATAAATAATGGGATAAAACAAACTGTCTATAAAACACTACATAATGGCCAGACATTTTGACAAACATATCAGACAGCCTTATAATTCTAAGAGAAACTGAACTGAACAGTTTTGTATGATTTTGCAAAACCTGTTGGTTAAAAAAAGTCATAAAATTTCACTTTTGGATTTTTTACCGTGTCAGTTTTAAGTTCAGGCTAATAAAAATGATAAATACTTGTCAGTTAGCACCACTCTTCCAAAGTCACCTGCATGAATTGAATTGTTTTAAATAGACAGGCTGATTGTGGCCAGTCTGCTGTAACCTGACACTTGTTGACAGAGCCGCTCCACCATCAGCTGTAAATCGAAAGTCGACACTTGTCTCTTTGGAGAAGGTTGTGTTTATAATGTGCAGCAGTCGTCTGGAAGCAGGTGCTTTTGTGGAGTCGAGATGTAGTGGCAGTAGTTGTGGGGCCAGGAGGCTGTGTTTAAATCAGGCCACTGCTGGTGCCAAAAGCCTCTGTGTGGCCTCTGGACCCCCTCCTGATTCGAATTAATCTACTCTCCGCCCACAGCTCCACTGCTCTTGCTCTAAGCTCATTCTTTAGCATCTAAATTTAAAAGAGGCACCTCATCTATCTATCAGCTGCCCCGGGGCCGAGCCTGGATATACCTGCTCCAGACCCTATTGTGCTGCTCTGTATAGAAACAAGCAAACAAACATATGAAATAGGGCTTTACAAAATTAGAAAACACACTATATACAAAAAGCATGGGAGATATGGTGGATGACAGTGATGAGCAGTGAAAAGAGGATACATTTATGAGCACAGGCCAGTTGACAGCCTTGATTGTTATGCCTACTTCCAATCAAAGCAATAAATTGTCATCGCTGCTATTTCCAGACATGTTATATTTTTCATTGATGAGTACACGAACAAACTCAGCGAAACGAACATAAACGTAACACAATGCAAAAGATTGTATTTAGAGCTTATGATTATTATCAAGCACACACAAAACCCAATATGCACACACAAAACCCAATACAGGCCAGTGTCAATGGTTTTGTCAATGACATACTTTTATGGCTGAAAACGTAACGGAAAGTAAATGAAAAGTAATTGAAGAGAACAAAAACTCTGACTAAATGTATCGACGAAGTGATTTCAGATGCAAACATTTGCAAAAAAAAAAAAAAATGCTTTACCCTTTATATTTTTGTTGACTAAATCTATTGTAGATATAGTCGACTAAATTCTTATGTTTAGTCGACTAAACTACTAGACTAAAACTAAATTTCATTACAGTCAAAAGACTAAGGCTAAAACGACATTAAATTTTGCTGTCACAATTAACACTATTACAGGCTCATTCATTTTCAACAAAAAAAGCCATATTTAGGCCCGAGCCCCACACCGGTGGCAAGGGCCTATTGAAATCGCTAGAAGTGCGCGAAGCGCACTACACTAAGTGCGCGAAGCGCATTAAAACTAAGTCAATGATGAGCGCGAAGCGCTCATCATTGACCATTGCCATGCATATGAATGGCCAGTGACGTGCACGTTCCGTGCACGTCACTTTGAGGGTGAGAGGAAAAACGCCTTATTGAAATCGTTGGAATTATTATTATTATTATTATTATTATTACGCGTTGTACCTCTTTGACCTCAAATTCGGACCCCTAAACGTGAGCGTCAGCTCACGAAATTTGGCACGGTCATCAGTTCTGGTGAAAAATTTTTTTTAATAGTATTTTTTTGGTGGTAAAATGAAAAATGGTGCGACAGCGCCCCCTAAAGGGGCTTTTTTTTTGCCCCTATGGGACTTTTGGCACCCTCACTGTGGCGGAATTGAATGAAATTCGGCACAGTGATTCTTCACCTCGGGACTAACCTAAAATATTATTATGGCCCCGCCCACAAACAAACAGGAAGTCAGCCATCTTGGATTGAAATTTCAAAATAAGACTTTGGCCAAAATCGTACACTTCGCATTTTAACGAACTCCTCTTCGGGCGTTAGCCCGAATGAGCTCAAATTCGCACAAGATACTCTAGAGACGTGTGCCATCAAAAGTTATCAAAATCCTCCGCAAAAGTATGAAGGTTTTCATGCGGCGCAGCCGCAAATTTTGGCAAATTTTTTGCGATTTTTCGCAACTTTTAATTTGTAATTACTCGGACATACGTTGTCCGATTTGGCTCAAATTTTAATGCCTTATTCACTCCCCGGCCGGAACCCATATATGTGAAAGTAAAGGCAATGGGCGCGACAGCGCCCCCTAGAGTTTAAAAAGAAAATCCCTATGGGACGTCCAAACATTTAGTTTGTCGGAACTGCACGAAATTCGGCACACACATCCACGATGTCATGACGACAAAAAAGTCTCTTGGACCCATGCCCGAAATTCAACCCTGTTGCCGTGGTAACGGCCCAACAGTGATCACTAAAGATTTATGGACCAAAAAAATTTAGTTTGTCGTAGATGGATGAAATTTGGCACAGACACTCCTCATGTGTCCCTGAACAAGAAACTCCATTGGATCCATGAGTAAATTACAACCCTGTTGCCATGGCAACGCTCTAAAATATGACAATTCTGGCCTTATGCAGGGCCCGTGCGACGCTGGGGAAACTTTGTTTTCAATGAGTTAAATTTGGTGAAACACATTCAGTGATGAATGTAAAAGTCTGTAGGGATCATTAGAGTCACAAATAAAGAGTCGGACAAGGAGCGCGATAGCGCCCCCTGGAAAAAGACAACTTTGTGACTCTGGGATAAAGGCGCGTCAGCGCCTCTTGCAATAACGTCAAATATCTATTTCTCAACAACTTTGTGAGGCTTTTTAAAGGGCTGACTTTGAGGTCGTTGGCGACGCTCTTAAAAATCGGCACCAGCGCCGGGTCGCGACCCCACGACCTCGGCACCAGCGCCGGGTCGCGACGGCGAGGGCCGATGATCGCCGCTTGCGGCTATATTCTTATTTATTTTTGTTCAGTGCACTTCCTCAACAGCCCTTGCATCCACATTTTGCCATTTTAGATTATATTCCATTTATTTTAAATATATTTGCTGTTTTTTTTTTTTTAAACATCTGATAATTTTAAGCAATAGTCCAAAAGTAACACAGTAATAATGTGGTCATGTCATTGGAATGAATGTGGGTAATTGCATGAGGTTTACTTTATCCAGATGTGACTCTTGCCTAAACATAACATAATAAAATAATAAGAAAGAAATTAATACAAAATAAAACATTTAAATAAAAAAATAAAAAATAAATACAAATAAAATAATACTAAATAATAAATTGAAATTAAACAACAATAAATTAATGATTTTTCTCTCACAAAAGGCCCCAAATAATTTGTTACACTGATTGCACCCATGATCTAAATATGATCCCTAATTTTCCCTTTTTATATTTGACTAATACGTGCTCTGGAAACATAGATCTTTCTGATCTGGGAGATAGGCCCGGGCCTCGAGTGTTATTGAGCGTCGCCCAGAGCGTGCATGTGCGAGAGAGGCAATAAGAGGCTGAAGTGAGTGTTTATAAGCAATGGCTCTGAGTGCGGTTCTATAATGCATGCACACGGCGAGCATCGCAAGTATCATCGCTCGCCATCATCACACTTCATCACCAGCGCGCATCCTTCTGCTCGCAGCGCCGCAATAACAATTACCCAACGTCAAGTCCCAACTGTTCAGAGCCGGGCGTCCATCTGCCGCGTCCGTTTCTGCAAATCAAACACATCCAGGCCAGGAGTGAAGGCTTTAGATGGTTTAGTTTACAGCAGAGGGTTTGGATTGTGACAAAGACAAAGACATATAGTGACTTAGACTGACAGCAAATTTTGTGAAAGTACTTTGGTGTCTTGCAAGGCTCAGTTAAATTGAAGCGCATGGCTAATTTACATGAATCATCAATATTCGGGGATTTACTTAGATGCTACTGTTCATATTTATATCCATTTCCTGCTACTTTGCAAAATTAAACTAATACAGAGTCAACATGGCTATGCTTCTATGATGATCTTTAGTCAATTTAGTGTCCACAGAGATGATGTAAGCTTGCACTGGACGCTAGTAGCAGCATTAGCCTTCACAAATAGCAAAACTTTCTTTTTGTTTTTTATTTCTGTTGAATTTGATGTTGAAATTTGGTTGTTTGTATGTTCAAAATTCCAAATTGATCGCCAATTTCTAATATGTAGGCTACGATTCAACAATGGGCAACAACTAGGGTGACCATATTTTCAAACCAAAAAATAGGGACACTGTTTGACAATTTTACAACAGTACAGTAACAAAATAAACATGATGTCACCAGAAATTATTACAACAACAGTAAGTATTTAAAAAAAAACAAAAAAAAAAAAACACATGAACTGATTGGACTGATTAGTTCAATTATTTCACTTAAAAAAAAATAAAACTTTTCTACCATTTTTGATGGAAAAGTCACACTTACAAAATCTGACGACAGGTCAAACTGTGAACACTAGAGAAGGATGACTTATAATTAGCCTCACTCTTAAGAACCAATCGTTGTTGAGCTGTAGACCTGAGGAAAACTGTTGATCTTTTGCAATTGGTTACTCTGTGATTGACACACAGATCTACAGACAAATGAGTTCCAAGTTAAATCGGGACGTATGGTCACTCTAGCAACAACAGGCAGCGTAAACTTGAGTGACGTTCATGTGCTGAGAAAGTAGATAAAACAAAAAGAACAATTAAGTCAAGACATGTTACAGAGAACCCTTAAGGTATGTCGTTAGGTCTGTTTACGTAGCCATCTTGCTTACCACTATGAACACATATGAAATGATGGTTTTTGAGGTTGTAAAAGGGTTCCTATGAATGTTCGGTATTACTGGCAGGTATTTATTGCAGGCCATCTTTTTTCATACGACTGTGAGACAGTTATTTGATGTTAAATTTAAAACAATGCTAACAATTATATGAGGTAGGAGCGAGGCGTTCACTGGTTCATGTGGTAAACCTGTTCTGTTCTAAAGCTTCATATCTTAATAACTATTGAACCACTGCACTCATCGAACTGTGGTTGTTCTCTCTGTTTTAAGTCAGAGAACCATCAAATTGATTTAGATGCTATAGTTTTCTTGTAAAATGTTTCTATAGTGTTCCTTTCATTATATTGGTGCAGTCTCAGTGTTGGCCACAATCTAAAACAGAGAAAAAAAAGCGTCTTTGAAGAAGGAGGACTCTGTTGCAGTGAGAATACTCTGCGGACAGATGCAGCGCGTGCAGATGTACTAATCACCATCCCAGAAGTCTTCATTTATGCAGCTTACTCCACCTCAGCAGCACAGCCTTTGGAATAAAGCACTGTGCTGGTCATGTTTAATACATGTAAAGAAGGGGCTGTATTTGAGAGACTAAACAGCAAGTCCTTGACCTGGTGAAAACAATGAACCCTAAGCTTTATCATAAACCAACAGTACAATAACGAACACTTTTTTAACTACTGTGCATTTCAGTGTTTCATATTTGCAGTAACATTCCTCTAAGTCCACTTCTGCCTTGTCCGCCCTTTCACCCAGGAGGCTCTGATCATGGCCAGCATGGAGCACCCCCACCTGGTGCGTCTGCTGGGGGTCTGCCTGAGCCCCACCATCCAGCTGGTGACACAGCTCATGCCCCACGGCTGCCTCCTGGACTACGTGCACGAGCACAAGGACAACATCGGATCGCAGCTGCTGCTCAACTGGTGTGTGCAGATCGCCAAGGTGAGTGTACGCATCAACGTCCGGCTGTTTTGGTTTGTAAAGGTGGTCCGGCAATAGAGGGGGGTGGTATAGTGGAATATAGGGTCGGTTTAGTTTGGAATATGTAAGGCCCAACACAAATAACGACTAAAATCAAACCAAAACCACTGTGTGATTAATGTTTAAGAGATTCAAGGAGTAAAATTTTAACTGTCCAAGTTCAGCCTCAGGCCAAATCCAAACTGATGCGGAATTTGTTTGTTACAATAAAACATACACATTAAACATGTGTGTTCTTACTAAGCCTTAATTTAAAATCCTGACTCCATTGCACCCTCCACACTGTCCAGTCACCATCAAAACCGACTGACAGTTTAACACCAAAAAACTTTCGAGACCAGACAAGTTGGTTACATGTCCGAACCAAACAATAGGGACAGATTTTTGTTAAAGATTGGTAAACAAAGCTCTGATGTACATTTTGTTATAAATGAACCAACTTAAGATATAGAAACCAGCATAGAACAAGACTATTATGAAAGGAGCAAAGATGGAGCAAGTCATTGGCCTCATTTTCAGTTCTTGGGACTCGACTCAGAAAAGCCCACTGATGACTCGGACTTGAACTCGGACTTGTGTACTCATGACTCGGACTTGCCCTGGACTCGGACTTGGGCAAAGCTCAGCACCGGTTTTGCATCATCCAGAAACACTCTCCACACATCTCAAGTTCAAATTTAAGTGGTCACATATTGTTAATTATTTAGTTTTATTTGAACACAATTAATCCAGAAACTTTTCTCAGACCCAACCTGGATGGAGTGATCTCGTGACTTGGACTTGTGATTCAAATTCTGGTAATAATGACTCGACTCTTTGACTTTGGCTTTGGCGTCTTGGAGCTGGACTCAAACTTGAAGAATGAGGACTCAAAAGTGACTTAGACTCAAAAACTGTTGACTCGACTGTAAAACTGGAAAGAGGTATGTGTCCAGGACAAAAATAAGGCTGATTAAAAATGGGTTTGAGTCTGAGACCAGCTAAGATCTTTAATGTAGTTTCACATCAGATCCATGTTTTTATCGGTTTTGAGCCTGATATTGTATAAGCCCAACTTTGATCGTCATTTTTTGTGTAAATGTGACACAGACAGACAGCTTTTACCACAAGTATGCTTCATTATCAAAGTGTATGTCCTTTCATTGTTTTTGCTTTCCCATATAAGTGCCCTGTTGGTTCATTATCCTCGCTGCTTGACACAACAAACGCAGACGATCACATCCGCGGCCCTTCACATCGACTCGACGGGCCGCTGACACTGTTTAGCCACAGACCTTTATGTGTTTGCCTTGAACTCTGTCTTTGCGGCACATTGCGACCCAGCGTGCGTCCAGGAAACGAGCGGCGGCACAACAAATTAACCAAATTAACAAATTAGAGCCGTTCTCTCTTCACAAAGCGTCGGAATTGGGTGCTTGAAAAATGCCGTGTGCCAAAGAACATTCGTGTTTTGTTTGCAAATGAAGCCGCCGCTGTCATTGATAGTGTAACTGCGGGGTAAGATTTAACGTCTATTTGAGTGATATCAGCGGGACGGCACCGGGGATGCTACGCCGCTATTACATGCTGCGCAGCCAGACATCTGCTGTGATACAGTCAGCTGCGGAAACGCTCGCTGCAGAAAAAAAAAAAAAGACAAAAGGCTGATTTACTCAACAAGACGCCACAACTGTTCTTTACAATCGATTGGCAGCGATGCAAGCATTTGTATTCTGAAGATGATTCGGCCCGCTGAGGTTTAAGTCAACCGAGGGGCTACTCAAAGTGCTAACAAAGCTGTCATTTCTCCGACATAAATTAAATTATAGCACTTCACAAAGCCACATGTGGATTCACGGAGCATATGTTGGAGTGTTTTGTATGAATCTTGGCAGCGTAAAATATACAATAAAAGGCTGTGATTACCAAAAAGGAGTCGTTATGTGGCATTGTGCATTCTAGGAAAGACTACCATTACCTTTGACGCTAATGGAGGCAGACTCAAGAGAACTAACAAATGTACATTCATGCATTTCTTTTCGTGACGTATTTGACATATTTTTCGTGACATATTTGGTTAATGATTGCACTTGAAGTTTAATTTCAGCCACTTTTATGTGGAAAGTGTGTCTCGCCACTCAGAATTACAAGTGTCAACAGAAGCCTGTGTAGGGATTGCAAAAGCACATTGTCAGCTTAAACAAAATCCACATGGTGCACACAATCTTTTTAAACAGAGCAGGATGTTTGTGCTTAGAGTAATCAGCTACAGAGTTTTGCATGAATTTCTGTTTTTTTTTCATTTTTGGGTTTTTCAAATATTGCACATGAAATTATTTTAAAGTCTTGAAAAAAAAAGTTGTAATTGTAAAGTTTTACTATCTTATTTAATATTTAAATCATATGAATATAAATGAAATGGGCTGTTATGTTACAAAAGGAAGTTATGGGTCCTGCCACTGTGCTATGAACCTTCGTGCCTATGTCTCAGTTGTGGTCATCTATGTTTAGGATGGCATTATAAATGACAAGAATTAGCAAAGTGATTGGTTTTGCTAACCAGACAAAACTTGTTCTGAGAAATATTCTGTGTCAGTAAGTACTTTAGTCTGGAGAAAAAATAATTGGGGTTCCATTGATTGATTGATTGATTGATTGATTATTTATTCAATATAATTAAAAAAAACTTTTTTTTAGTTATTTAAATATTTTTTTTATTTTTGTTTATTTATTTTAATGTATTTATTCATTTTATTTAATTTGATGTCTTTTGATCTTTTTTGTATTTATTTTTGTGTATTTATTTCTTTATTTTCTTTATTTATTTATTGTCAGTTACCCCTCCACTTTGCATTATATTTTATGGAAACAAATAAACTGCTCAAAATTTCTCAGCAAACTTTGAGGTCTTAGCTGGTCTAACATACAACACACCTTAATATGCCCCTGAGGACTTGGATGAGGTGTCTGGGGAGAGCGAGGGCTCCTGTACCTTATAACTTATGCAGAAATCCCTCCCCCTTTTTAATTTCAAAATCTAAACCTTACTCACACCTTTGCTTTGCACATTATCATTTCACCAGAACACTGTTAACTTCTCATTCACTGATACAGCACTCTTCACACGCTGTTCCTCAGATAATTCCATTTTTCTGAAGCCAGATGTCTTCATGTTTTCTAAAACCTGTGAAATCTTTCATTTTTCCGTCATAGATGCTTAACCCTTTACTCCCGTGACTGACGACTCCTCGGAGCTTTAAAAAACGGGTTACTAACAGGTATTTAGTGCCGTAATTGGATTCGATTTCACCTGTAGTGTCTTAGTAGCTTTATTTACAACTGTCCTCAACCCAAAGCAGTGACATTTAATTGCACCTCACTCTGCTTTGGGCCTCTTTTTTTCTTGAAGATCCGCGACAGAAGGGGCGGCCATATTGATTGATTGAGTGAATTAGGGAATCAATCACAGAAAATCAATAGGGCTTAGCATGTTCTATTAGGAAGACCTGTCATTTCCATTATTACTTCTATATCCGTCGTAATGAGTTAGAGCCGGGGGAATCCCTCTTCGAAGGCTCTCCGTTTGTAATTTAAAATCTGATCCGAGACGAAACACAACAGTTCCTTTCTTAATGAACGCTCGCCTTACCTTAGACCTACTTCTTACTGCGCCTGTGCATCCATGTGTATTTTTATCCAACTACATGCCGGCGTGTGTGTTTGTGCATGTAAGTTGAATAAATAACTGGCGGGCCCTCTTCTCTGAGTGATCTTTGCGCTCTCCAGATAATGACGGGGGAACCTCTCCTCCAGCGGGAAAGAGCATCCTTCGGAAGGCATGCAATTTTCTCGCAAAGGGGAGAATAATTTTCCCCGTGTGTCTTCGGCGGACTCGAAAAAGGCTGTTGTTAAGGTGGAGGACAGAGGAGAGCTATTGAATAACAGAGAGACAGGAGGAGTGCTAAAGGAGATATTAAGAGCCCGCTGAAGGTCAGGGGACGTATAGAGCAATCTACGGGCTCAGTGTGGAACTCTGGGGAACATATCAAAAGTGTAAGCACTCATCTGTAATAACTCAGAGTTCTGGTTGTTTTTTGTTTTTGTTTTTTTACACCGAGGAACAAGCCACAATATAGCAATAGAAAAGACTCTAAAGTCATAGTTTTTAATTGGATTAGGCAGTGCTTGTTCAGCCAGTCAACATGTTTACCAAGCTTAATAAGATTTGAAATACACTACAGTGATTAAAAGATTTGATATCTGAAGCTGATAATGCAACTCTATACAGACACATGTATTTATTAACACCCTCTAGTATATCCTAATGGCCAGTACCTCACCTAAACCTCTTTCTATTAGAGTGGAAGTCTGCAGAAAGCACTAGTAATGCAATGAAATTGTCATATAGTCATTTTACAGCAAAACACATGCATATTCAAATTTGAAAAATGCATGCATGTTAAAGCTCGTCACTCATTCAAACCTTTTCAAAATAAGTACTTAACTAATAACTAGGGCTGTGCAACTAAACACATTTTAAGCTATTTATTTATATGTTTGAATTTATTATTTATTTTAAGGAGAATTTATTATTTATTTTGTTCCAAAAATCCAGCATATTTCCAAAGCCAGTAAGTAATCGTGTAAAATAATCGTGATTTCACTAATGATTCAAAACAATTGATTATGGGTTTTTTTCCATAATCAAGCAGCCCTACTAATAACTAATAACTGCAGCAAATATCAATGCTCTCTTCTATTCAAACACAAGCACAGTGAGGAAGGTAGCCCTGTAAAGACCTGTGCACTCCGCTTACAGCACCAGCCGTACGCCATGCTCTGACATGCTATGGAGGAAGGATCAAGTCTGGAGGGTAGTGCTTCTATGAAAGGGCTTTTGTTTTTATATAATAAACTTAGTGTGCCCGAGCAGTCTATGTATAAATGTAAATAATAGCTCAATGCACCGCAAACAAAAGACATGCTACATTTGCGACTCAGCTTTCAGAAATCTTGGTCGTCCCAATCTTTAAAGTTTTAAATGGATGGTATTATCACTCACATTTTGTTTAAATTAAGTTATTTTTGGATCTAGTTTGCACACTGTTGCTGTTGTGGTGAAGCTGAATGTGGAAGCAGATGTGCCCAAACTTTTGAAGATATGTCGCCAATAGAAAGGGTTGAAAATCCTCAATCATTTGAGCATTTAAGCGATCTCTGCGACAGCCTTCCTCGCTCTGTGATAGAAACACATGTAATCTTCTGCCTCAGCGCGATCAGCCGCCGCACAAAGTGAGTGCAAACATGATTATTTTTGCCGTTTATGACTGCAAGGCAATAGTCTGCTAACAAGACAATAATCCGGTCGCCCGTCAACATGTATCACAAGGTAAATGGAAAGTGTAAACACAATTACTTTGAGATGTTTGATTAAGTGTTGCCCAGACGAGAAGTGTTCATCGCAATCATTTTCATGCATCTTTTCTACCAGTGTTTTCCTCGTCCATCATTATGCCTGACAGTTTGTCCACACCTCCCACTATCGCCATGACAACAGCACAAACAGCAGCCGTATGTGGGCTCTGACCCGGGCAGGTGACCGCTGCGCCGTGAATTGATTGGCCGAGGCTTGACGCCAGGCAGTGACTCTTCATCACTGAGTGTTTTGGGCATTGAGATAATGGCCCCCATTAATCTAGAGCCACACTCGGGGCGGCCCCACTGCCACGGGCTCTCAGGCGGACGGCCATGACTGTCACACACACACAAGGCAGGACGCACACACAGGTCTGTCCATGTCCAAGCCAATGGACTGATTCCTGACTGCAAATATTCTTTTTTTTTTTTTTTTTTTGTGCCCAGATCTTTTGTTACCATTTTGTTTTCTTTCTCTTGTGTCTCACATCTTAAAGCCTCCTGGTCCCTTGATATTTTTTTTAATTTTTATTTGGCCAGGTTGTTTTTTTGTTTTGTTTTGTACTTATTCACTAACTACTAATGATAATTTTAAATATGTCCCATCTCAGTCAGCCTTGTGCTCCATTTATGCTTCACCAGCGATGCAGAAAAAGGCGAGTCACAGTTTCCTTTTATACTGCATCCTGGATTTTTTTTAGGGCAGGAGTAAATTACAAAATGTAAAAAGCTTTTGGGGAAATTAGAACCAAAAAGCACATGGCTAATTTTCATAAACAAACAACAAATGTGGCAGATTAAATGCTCACTATACACTTATAATACTATATAGTTTTTATAATGCTGAGAGGTCCCATTTATGCTCAAGCCAGTTCTATCCCTCTCAACTCTGTAACACTCATGCTAACACTACACCTAGGCAAAATTAGGGGACAAAATATAAAATGTTTTGAAAAAGTCTGGAATACTAAGCTAAAAAGCAAAAGTGAGAAGGCAGCTAAAGATAGTGGAATGGTATTTGTTGTTTGTTGTAGACTCTTTAAAGCAGTATTCTTACTTGCTATAATTGCTCTTATGGCACATGATTTCATTTGGGTGTACAATTTGCAAAAAAAACCCCATATGTAATGTAATGTAATATAATGTGCTTCAAAGTGTGTTTGAAGGGCTCTACCTCGTACACTTTTGACCATCTTGGTTCTAATTAGTAGGATGCCCATAGAGGAATGTACCGTACGCATACTTTGATACTGTTTCCAAAAGTTTGACAATGGAAAATGCCAATAAAAACATAACTTGTGGAACCATACCATACTGTTGTGCAAGGTAAAAACAAAGCTAAAGCTACAAATAACTAAATTTACTTACAATTGTCTCTTATAAACCATGTTCTGTAGCGCTCAGTTCTCGCTAACTACTGTTCGTGCTCGTCCTTAACGTTGGTAATATTTTCTAGCCGTTAACTTTGAAAGCTGCAGGAGTATTCACCAGAGTTCCAACTCCATAATTCTTTTCCTCTCTTCCTCTCAGCTGCCCTTTGAGTCTCTTCACTGTATTTTATAACCAGCTCGCGAGGTTAACAGAGGCCAACGCTTGGCCTACATCTCTTTGTGCGTTACTCAAAGCAGTTCATTTATTCTCCCGTGCCGCCGCATGTGTGAAAACTTGGTGCTTTGTGTATTTCCCATCGCCTCTCACTACTTCTGCATCTCCTCTTTATCTCTCCTAACTCGCAGCCCCACTGTCACCCTCATGCACTCCCATACTGGATATTTTTTTCATTAGCTGCTGGATTATTAATGGAATAATTAGGTTTGGGATGTATTTTAATGAACAAATCAATCACTGAATTAAATATGGGATCGGAACTGAGTGGAAGCGAGGCTACGGGAGTCTTTTAATTTGGCTCGGCCTCGCTCTGTCTTCTCTAGGAGTCCCGGGATAATGAAAGCAGAATACACAGTGCTAGTGCTAGCTGAAATGATCGGTCGTGGCACCAGAGCCGAGGCCGGACGGCGCTTTTGATTGGGTTTCCGGGGGTTGACGGTTGTATGTAGGCCACATTGAGAAAGCTGGAAGGATTCGTGTAAACATATCCGGCGGCTAGCTCGACACGGCGGACTGACATTAGCCTAGAGCTCTGGATGGCGTTTTATAGATTGACGGAGCTAATGATGCCGCTAAACACTGACCTTTCGGAAATTCCTCCAAGGCAAGGCCCGTACTTTACTGCTCCACGGTGAAAAATGGATGTTAACGTGTGCGCACCTGCAATCATGATGGGATTCTGCGAGGCAATATGGAACATGTCTTTTCAGATTTCTAAATTAGTCAACATTTTGAGGGTAGATGTTGTGAGAATGCTAAACAGCTACATTCATCTCATGTCACAAAGACTGTATATTGATTCTGGGTCCAGTTCTGATGCACTAAATGTCACGAATCCCATAAGTCCAGCTAGCTAGACTAGAACAAAATGAAATCACTTTTTTTGGCGAGACTTACCATTTTGACCAATTGCAATCTGCTGGCGGACAGAAGACTCATGATTATTGTTTGTGGAACCACCTTCAGTTGCTAATGCATCAATTGTTATCGTTTTTAGGCAGCAAAACTGAGATTTATTTTATTTTTCAAATTGAAGCTGAATTGATTTTTCAAAACTCTGCATACAACAGTTCAAGCACAGCAGCCGTGAAAACTGTTTTGGCTTGGCTCTTTTAGGACTAATGACGTGATTCACCAGCAACAAGGTACAATCAGAGTAAGATTTGTTTTTATTTCGTGGCTACACAACAGGAAGAATCATTTCAATCAGTTGCGCATGATGCAACTATTTAACACATGCTAATTGCTAACAAAAACTAAGCTAAGATTGTAACGCCTGCTTTTATGGAAACACTTCAAGCGAGTTCAGGGAAATGGGAGACTATTTACCCCGACAAATGAATAAAATGACATGGAAGGTGCCACAATTGTCAGATTAGCAATTAAAGTGAACCAGAGCAGAATTCTGGATACATACTGACACTAAATGTAAATCGGTGTCCATATTTGGCATCTTTGGGCACCATTTTAGGTCAAATTTCAAATCATTACCTTTTTTTTTGTTGTAGTTTCACACATTACAGAAATCGAACCACAATTATACTACAATCTTGGATTAGTATGAAAACGACAACCATCCTCCACACTAAGATTGCTAATATCACCTATCAAGTCTATACATCTATATTTGACTTATTGGATTTTTGCTTGGATTTCTTTTAGATTCTTTCTTTCAGTGCAGCTTTTAGACTTCCATTTATTGCCAAAATGGTTTTTTTTGTCTTGATTGGCTCCATATCCAACTTGGTACTTGACAAATTCATCTTTTTGATGATAATTGTATGTTTTTCTCCTCTCCTTCCTTGTGTTATCTGCTGTTTCTGTCAATTAATGGGCTTCTTGCTTCACTTGCCAAACTTTACCACCCCTGCTTTTTGGATGAGATAAGTTTTCCTCCAACAACTATGGACTCGCAAAATTCCTCCGACCGCCCCATCAGCAAACTCCCCATCATTGCTTACTCGGTGAAAGCAAAAGCACCATCCCCAGACTTTCAAATTCCCCCTGTGAACTTTGACCCAGGCCATCTTATTTGTGCCTGTAAACCTTATTTCAAAGTGTGTGTTTAAGTGTATCTGCATCCCGCCGAGGCTCCCCGGAGATGCCACCTGACGGCACCACGTCCAATCCGCTCAGGCTTAGCGTGGAGCCCTCTGTGTCAGGCGCTCCTCGGCTCGGCTGCTGAACAAACACATCTCGCCAGGACTCATTAGCCGGGCCTCAACACTAGCCCTCCCTCCTCTTCTTCTTCTTCCTCCTCTCCCCTTCCCCCCTTCACATATCCTTCATCACTGGGAGATATGTTCCCGCTTTGAATTGAACCCCTCTCGACGCTCGGGTGTCTATCATGTCATCGCATCTCAATTAGGAGAGTGTCAGCGGGCGTCGGATGGCGTCGACCTCCGTTGGAAGACGTCGAAAAAGGGATGTTTTTTTCGGCTCACAATCAATGAAACTTTAACTACTCTCTGCTGAATTTTGGAGCATGGACATCAAAGTGCAAAGAACATGAGAGCAGTTCAGAAAAGAAGAATACAATAGAAATCAAGTGGCTGTTGTACAATATACTGAACTGCTTGATAATAAGGCAAATACATTTCATCTCCTATGATCCTGTCCTAAGAAAGAGATGTGCAAAATTTCTCATTTGTATGTGTTTTGCTGTTTTAGCTATGCATATTGGAATTGTATCAAGCTGATTCAGTTTAACAGTCTTTGATGAGGAAGCAGAGGTCCTAAAACCATCCTATGCATCTCCAGGTTCTGTACAAGCCACCTATAGCATAGTCCTAAGCATCCAGTGACCTACAGCATGTAGCATGAATGCTTGTGTAAAAAGAGCAGCTGAATATCCAGCCACTGTTTAATGCAGACGTGTCAAACTTAAGGCCCGGGGTCCAAATGTGGCCTTTTGCAATGTTTTATTTGGCCCTCCAATACATTTGGTAGGTGATATTTTGGGCACTATGCACATTCATCTGAAACAAAAGGCACTAAACTATTCTGAAGAAATGTAATAAGGAATAATGCCACTCTAAAATTACACAAAGTCGCTAAAAATGGGTAACCATTTAAAATGGGGCTTAAAATGATGGCAGAAATTGAAGAGAATACACAAAATGATGTGTGAAAATGTGGAGTTAATGTTGAGGATAAAACCTTATATTCAAACCACTATATAATTTAATACAAGCAAAAGGATTCTTATGTTATATCACGACTTCTCACCACTTTGTGTTTGACACCACTGGTCTAGTTGTTTTCTACCCATTCACTGACAGCACGCACAAGCAATCCTTCAGGTGTTTTTTGTCAAAGTAATCTTCCTCTTGTAGATTTTTCGGATTTTTGGAGGCCAGTGCACATTTTCCCATCAACATTTACATTGTTTTAGAGAGACATACCCTTTTCCGTAAATGAACAGTGGCCAATCCTGTTTTCACTCATATACTAGATGTTGTTTATCAGTTTAAAGATCATTTTTCTACACAACACAATATTCAAAAGACATATACCCATGTTTAACCAAGTTTCCCTCCGTTGCCCTTACTGCTTTTTTCTTATTTATGGGTGACTAGCTTCTGTGGTACCTACATTTTAAGTTTGAATAGTTTCCTGAAACAAATGCATGTTGCGAAAGTATTAGCCAACCCAAGACCTTGCTCTTGAGCTTATAATACCGCTAGATCTTACCTGTTTCCACCTTGCCACGTCTTTTATCCTCTCCCATTCTACAGCCACTGTAAACGGAGCAGTTAACTCATACTGTAAATGCGCAATACCTGTTTCATCTCCCACGCTTCTACTCGCGCGAACACAAAGACGCACGTTGCTCATTTGCTTTCGCTTTCATGCACAATGCCCTCACGCTTCTACCGTTCTTTATTCCATTCTCTGAAAACACGAGAGCCCAGTGTGACCCTTCTGCCCCTCTTCAGCTCATGCAGAGATACCTGGAGGGTCTGCGTATCTACACAAATGGAAAATAGAACGAATAATAGTGCTTATGTGCAGCCTTGTGCCTTTGTAAGTTTAAAGCGCTCGATTATATCCCTGAGATCTAAATATAAGGTTGCCATATCAGGACTAATTACCTAAAGAGTGATAAAACATGCAGCAGAGGCCTGTTATTATGGATGAATATGATGATGGACTGAGGCTTGATGGCATTGAAGGCCATTTTCAGAGTCTGCTGATGTGCAAATGTAAAGCAATTAAAGTGAACCAGAGCAGAATGCTGGATACATGTAAATAGGTGTCTATGGGCACCGTTTTAGGTCATATTTCAAGCCATGACCTTTTTAAAAACATTTTCTGTATGTAGTTTAAGGCATTACAGGAATTGAACCTCATAAATGTGTGAGCAGGACATTAATTATTCATCATATGCTAGAAATTAGTTGTGAAAATGAATATTGGATTAAACTATGGAGATAGTTCTGTGAAGTAAACTGGACCAAACGATAGGTAGATTTAAAAAAAATTATTATTATTATAATTTGGAGGGCTTTTGCGCTCCAATTGGTGGATTTTATTCATTTACCCAGATGACAAGCCACAATCTTTATATCTATATATCCTTTTAATTTCTTAAAAAGTCACATAAGACTTTTGCCGCTTTTTTCGTACCATATTCATTATGGACAATAGAGTAGCTTTATACAGTTATGCCCTTTTAGCACTGACTGAAGACTATGTTACGAGATAGAATTTCGTTGTTTTTTTTATTAATAACTCAGCAGATTTATGCAGGTATGGATATAAAACGTAACCTAAACTATAAAATACGGAGATTTTTATTAGTTTACAAAATGCAAAGTGAAAGAAGAGAAGAGAAGTCTAAATACGAATCAACATGTTTTGATCAAACATTTGGAGAATCCAAGACAAAACCAGGCCAAACTGGACTAAACCAGACCATGTAATCCCAGCTATTGATTCTAAAAAGTCTCTTCACTGACTTTTCCATTTTGTAAATTGATATTGACAGCATTCTTACTTTACAGCATATCTTCACTCCTGTCTAAAACTTTCACACAGTACTGAATATCAATTCATTTTACCTTTTGGCCCCCTGATATTTTCTCAGTGCTGACAGCCTTATTTGTGTTATATTGCCAGATTCTTGTGCATATCAATATAGCATATAGTCGAGGGTTGGTTCGTACAGAATAACTACAGCCATGTTTCAAAATAAATGTCTATTTATTCATCTTTTATGTGAAAGGGGAGTTGTCTCAAATACCACTAAAGTGTTGTAATGTGGACAGGTAGGGGGCGCTGTTACTCTGTCACAATACCCATCATCTGTAAAATCAAGTCAATGTTTCAAATACAACGCCATCATAACCAATACTTTCAAAACATGCTCAACATTCAAATACAATACACTGTAAGAAAAAAAATAATAATAATAATAATTCTGCAGAACTTTTTTTTCTTTACAGCATTGCCATTTTATTAAAGGTGAATTAGGGTTTATGTTGTTCATGCCAGTCATTTAATTTTTTTTAAATGTTTTTTTTTTTTTTATTACAGTAAATGTTAAAAAAAATTTAAAAATTAGAAAAAGAATTATTGCATTAACACCTGGAATTAAATGCTGATTGTTAATTTACAATCAATGTATGATCAATTTAGAGTTTTGTACACTATATTAAAAAAAAAAAAAAAAAAGAGGCCTTTAAAAAATTAGGTTGTTTTTTTGTTTTTTTACAGTGTACATTAGAATACGCCTCTGAATACATTGAATGAACTAAAAACTCCCAGTCCATTTTTGCAAATCCTATTAATTAGCAACCTTCCCTTCTCTGCGAACACTTTAAGCCCATCTGCCGTATCCGTAATCGGTCAGACGAATTTAGCCCCAACCTCCATCACTCTGTTTTTCTAAACGGACCTTTTTCCTTATCCTTCCTTATCATTACTTTCCGCCGATGCTTTATGGATAAAAAAAAAAAGTTATAAAAGTGAAGCAGATCAAATGGTATCATCCACTCAGCATGCGTGTCAGCAGATCTCCTTGATAGCTGAGCCTGTTTTCATCCATTAAAGAGACGCTGGTAATGTTTAAACGGAGAGAAAGAAAGGTTTAATAGACATAATGTATCCTCCTTCAAATACACAGTGTATAAAGAGATTTGGACGTGATGTGATAAAATGCTATCAAAAGCCATCTGCAGCTTAAGTTTGAAAGGCAAATCCTTGAATTATCCGCGCAGACGACTCACTTTTCGGCCATTTAAAGCACAAATGACAACGCTGAATGACTAATGTGTCGGCCGGCGTGGTTTCTCTTCATCGGCGTTTATATTCATCACATTATACTAAGTTATAGTGAATTGAACACTGTCAGCGGCCTTTACAGTAGCGATCCATTTTCAGCACTCCATTTCCCCCAGGGCTTCATTAATAATGCAGTCCCCACAATTCTTTGCATCCCCGAGCTTGTCGAGAAGCGCGGCGCGGCGTGATTACCAAACAACTATCCTTCGTGATAAAAAGCAAAAACAAAGCGACGTGCACTTAAAGAGCGACTTCTTTAACGCAAATAAATCGGCGTATCCTTCAAAAACGAGCACGGGAGAGAGAGAGAGAGAAAAAAAAACGTCCGTGTCACTGCTGATGCTACAAAACGAAAAAAAAGGAAGGCCGGAGCGAGGATAAACCCCCGGGTCTTTGTAATTATCTGTGAGGATCAGCAGTGCTCAAGGATGCACGAGGGGAGGGATTTGTGTGGCAGATCCGGCGGGGAGAGGGGCCTGATTGGATTGGTCACCTTTTCACGTACACAACCGTTAGCCTCATTAGGCACAGACGTATGCAGCGATTCAAAAGGGATCCTCCTGGAACGGAAGGACCTGGACCTCAGATGGGCTCACGGTGTAACTTTCACTTTGAGATTATCAAGTCACCCCAATGTGACTTAAATATGCTAATGGGAGGATAGGATAGTGTTTGGAAAAAAAAACTTGAAAGAGCTGCACCAGTTTCGGACATTTTAGGGAGCCACTGTTTAATTCTCTGATTCTGATTGTAATATAGACGTTAGATGATGAAGCAAACTGCAGCGTTTTCCCACCTTGCAACAAAGACAAAGGCAGTTAATGCAAAAATCAATTAATGGGATGAACCAGATGTATTTTGGTGCTTTTTTGTAGTAAAGTTTATGTGGGTTCATTATGGAGGCATTTAGGGGTTAAACATGAAGCGTATAAATGGAATCAGTGTGTAGCTAGGCAAGTCGGAGGTCGAATAAGTTGGGTGCCATCTTTTTCTGCAGGAAACTCTAAAACTGGAGAGAATTCCTATTTTCTGTTTGATCTGTTTATCAAAAAACAAGCTTGATTTGAGAAAATGTTGCCATTTTGTGTTGTGGATGTGGTTAAGAGTGGGATTTTCCTCTGAAGGTCATATGAGCTTTATTTGGATACCATGCTTTTTTTTTTTTTTTTTGCTATGTGCTTACCCCAATGCTTTACCATCCTTTGACATAATATAGTGACACATAATTACTGTATTACTTCATTCCAGTTTGTCCTTGGATTTATTAAGACTAGAGGGAAGCGGGTGGAAGTAAATGGTCAATTTGTTGAGAGCTTATGTTAAGACATGATAAGTAGTGCTGCACAATATAGAAAATCCTGCAATATGCAATAACTACGATAAATATTGCCAAAACAGTATGACCTGCGATACTTAACCCAATACTTTAACCGTTTAACATATTAAGAGTTTATAAATTGGTCTAAACTGTGGCTAAATTTAGGGACTAGACCATTATTTTATTAACCTTTATAAAATCAAATACATCTGCATCTGACTTCTTATGCTGTAATAAAATAATTCCACTTCATCCATTGTCCGCAGCCAGCCTTGTATTTTTCTGGCTGAAAGGCAGTGAAATAATAGCTTGTTGTTAAGGCCTGACAGAGTCCTTGTATTAGTGTTTACACATGCAGTTGTGGTTAATGTCAAAGGAACACTGTGTCCCTCTGGGTATTAGAGGTGGCCAGTGGGCAGGTTGAAACAAGAGACAGCTTCAAGCCGCGATAATTATCCCCTGCGATTAAAAATTATAACTTCTCAGTGTCGTGGCAAGTAGCGGGGAAATTATAGCCATTACTCTGACGGTTAAATACTGTACTGCGGCGAGAATCTGACGTCCTTTCCCCACCCTCCATCCCGTTGGCTTCACCTATCGAGCTGCTGCTGGCCTGTCATTAAAACACTCACACGCTGCCCTTAAGCCACCTCGATGTTACATTAGCGCGCTTAATTGTTCCTCGGCGAGCCGTAATGTCATCTTTTGTCCGAGAATATCTTTGCGAAAGCGCCGCCGACAAACTCCTGTTTCTTTGTCGAATTCCGCCGCAGAGAGAAGCGCCAAAGAAAAAAAAATATTGACATTTGCTCATGTAAATTTGCCAGCAGTGGTCTTTTATTGCCTGCTCCGTGACATTTTGGGGGGGATCTTTCCGTCCCAATGGGGAGCTGAGATCACGGCGACAGATCATTTTACATTTTGTTCAGCCTCCTGAGATGGATATAATTAAGAATGGAAGCGGGCACACATCGAGCTCTGATAGGTTTGTTTAAATCTACTCCAAGGGAATTTCCCCGGTGCAGGTTGATAGATGGGTGCATTTTTATTTTTTTATTTTTTTGCCCCCGCACTGTGGTCGAACAACGCCTGAATGCAGGTTAAATGGGCCCGTACCAGAACGCATCGCCGCCACTGAGCTGTCATTATATACAGTATGTCTCATTATGTCACATTCACTCAGCTCGTCCATTAAACAGACGAAGAAGCATCTGGAGCTGCAGCTTGGGCTTCGGAGCCTTGGAAAGAATTCAGAATGTAGTGTTCTCAGTTTAAACAATAAAGAAAGTGGTGCCGTTAGAGCTTTTAATTTTGTAGTCAAGACCAAATGGACAGAGATCAAGTCATGTCCCAAGAGTTTTCGGGATTGAATGAGGTCAAGACTAAGGCTGTGGCAGGTTGAGACCCAAGACCAGAGCAATGTACATTAGAATAAATACTTAGACAGAAACAACGATTTAAAGATCAAGACAAGAGCGAGTGAAGATATGTTCAAGACCAAAACAAGACGGAGAGAAAAACAGAAAGACCGTGTAAAATTGACTTCAAGATCAAGAAAAGACCAAGTGAAAAAGAGTTCAAGACCAAGACAAAACCAAAAAAAATAAATAAATATAGCTCTAGACCCTAAAAAGAAAGGGTAAAAAGTCTTAGACCAATACATGACCAAGTAAAAATGGATTAAAGACCACAACAACACTGAATAAAATGGTTTTAACCAAATAGAAAGTTTGAGGCCAAGACAAATCTGAGTAAAAATGAGTTTCAGATCAAGACAAGACAGTAAAAAATTCTTGTAGACCAAGATCAGACCAAGTAAAAAAGGTTATAGACCAAGAAACACCAAGTGAAAATGACTTTGAGACAAGACCAAATAAAATTGAGTTCTAGACCAAGACAATACCAAGAAAAAATGAGTTCTAGACCCTGAAAAGACCAAGACGTCATCAATACACTTGGATTTGGATTAGTCACATTTGGACAAAGTGGGACATGTCATTTTGTTGAGTTCTTTTATCAGAAACAGTGCTTTGATTTGAGACCACTTTTCACACCTTGGCCAAATTTAGTTTCCTTGTTGTCAGATGGGAATGCGTGATATGCAGCATTTACCAATTCAAAAATGTCTTGGAGTAGAGTGTATAACAGCAGTAGACTTTTCAGATCTTATGAATGAACTGCATTAAATTTTCCGGGAGAGTGCAGGAACATGCAATATCCAACCCCCCTCCTGCGTTTCTTCATCCGAATTTCAAGTTTCCATGATTGCTTGAGCTAAAAGGTAAATTTCCGTTCCTCTTCTGTTTGTTCAAATTGAATTTTGTCATGTGCTCGTAAAGCCACACATCTGTTCCTTTCACGGCGGCTGGATTGGCGCTGCGCAGAGTGCCAGCTCAGTGGGACTGCCTTCCTTTTTCTCTCGGGTGGGCAGCTCGCGGGGCTCTTGACAGACGACCGCCTGCGCCACCTGAGCGGACCCATTGTGCGGTCGCTTATCGCCCCGGTCCCAGTTCTCGGCGGGCGGACAGTAGCGTATTGCTCGTATTGTTGCGGCTTCTTTACTCCTCGAGAGGAGGGGGTACGCCGCTTGTGGCGCTCTTATCGCTCCCCATGGAAACAGGCACCTCACCTTGCGCTAACTGCTCCAAAACGCTCCATTTTTCCAGCTTTATGGACACACAAAACGGAGCGCCGGGATCATGTGCTGGCATAAGCTGTATCATTTCAACATTTCAACAGAACTTTATCAAAATCACTGCTTATTGGTCTCCTGGTTCATGTCCCCAACAAAACATTGTGGTTTAATTTTAATGTTCCAGTTGAGAAATGCCGAAGCACTGTTGTGGTTATTTCGCTTGCATTTTATGATTGAAGTCAATAAACACATTAGAAAAAGATGTCTTAGTGAAAGCCAAGTTCAACCAGTTTAATAAAAAATTGTATTGTTAGTAGAAGTCTAATTGGAAAAAAATTATCTAATTAATCACAAATCTGGCCGTTAATAATCGTGATTAATCGCACAACTTGTCAACGTTTAAAAAAACCACACTGAATCTTCAATTGAACAGAAGGTAATTCACTTTATTTTGAATCTTTGTCATACTTTAACTTTTGTATAATATGAAATTTGGTAGTATTCATTTTGGATTGTTCATATTTCAAAACTGAAAATTTGGACAGGACATTATGTCAAATTAACAATTGCGACATTTTTTGAATCCCAAAAATGAACACAAAAAGATAACACGTTCATTTTCCTAAAATAAATAAATAAATAAATATCGGACGACTGGTTAAGAAGTAACCATGTTGAATCTCTCTACTCTTATCACAAAGATGCTATTTCCTTCTTGAATTGATGAATTGACGTTTCCGAGCAACACTTCCTTAAACAAATCAACGTGTTTCATACATGTAGCTGAAACCTAAGACCATTCACAAACATTCTCCTGATTTTCTAACCTGCCGCTCTCATTCCCCTCGTCGTCCACTTACCTTCCAGCCGCTCTCCTTTACAACCCAGCATCTGTTATTCTACTCGGTCGCCCTTTCCCGCTGAGGTGCACCGCTCCCCGTCGCTCCGCCGTACTCCACTCCTTTTTCACGCCTGGTTTCATCCACTGTTTTTTTTTTTTTTTTCCTCCTTTACCTAACTCTCAGATCTCTGTACTTCTTCGGCGAGGTTCTAATGGGTCCGGCCCCAGCCCTGACCTCGCTGTGGAGTTCTTTTAGCCTCTGTAAACAATTCAGGAGTTGAAGGAGGACACGCGGTGTTGTTTAAAGATGAGAGTTTATTGTCTTGCTGCAAGAAAGTGCTGGGTCAATATGGATAAAGTGGGTACAGTTTTGAGTTTTGGAGACTTTTCTTAGCTTTTTTAAAATATCAAATGTGCTTTTATCATGAGTTTTGTAGCTACATTTCGCACTACTTTCTGCTATTTTTAAGTTATATAAATGCCCTGCAAAGTCCAAGGCAAATAAAAGTTTGTGTAAAATGTTAAAACGCTGTCATTTTGAAGGTGGTCCTTAACCTTTTTGAGCCAATGCAGTGCTTCAAAACCCTCTGAGTCCAGACAAGCTGCTGGTAAAAGCCTTCAGCGCACCTTTCATTCGGGGTTCAAGCACCTTTTAACGGCCCGGCGACCTTACCTGAAGCTCTTAAAAGCTGCTGTTGACACCGGCGTCTCATCTGCTCCTGGCCTCATGTCATCGTTGACATTCAAATTAAATTTTTGCTCCACAATTAGCGAGCTGAAACCATCCAAGCCATCGGACTCCAAATGTCAGCTGCTGTGGAGGAGCGACAAACGCATAAAGTGCTAAAGTGAAGCCAAACTTTACACGAAGCAGCCCTTTTTGATGACAATATGAAAGAATAGATTCAGTTACAGTTATATATGTCAAACTCAAGCCCCGGGGGCCAAGTGTTTTATGTTTTATGTGGCCCTTCTGTGCATTAAGTAGGTGATATTTTTGGCACTTTATTTTAAACAGGTTTTGCATGGATTTGAACAAATCCATGTTAATCTGTTCAACTCTATCAGCATCTGTTTAAATCCATCTAAAACCTGTTGAAATCAAATTAAAACTTGTTCAAATCCATCTAAAACCTGTTCAAACCCTTTTAAACCTGTTCAGACCCATTTAAAACCTGTTGAAATCCATAGAAAACCTGTTCAAAACGGACTAAAACCTGTTCAAATCCATTTAAACCTGTTCAAACCCATTTAAAACCTGTTGAAATCCATCTAAAACCTGTTCAAAACTGACTAAAACCTGTTCAAATCCTTCTAAAACCTGTTCAAAACTGACTAAAACCTGTTCAAATCCATCTAAAACCTGTTCAAACCCATTTAAACCTGTTCAAACCCATTTAAAACCTGTTGAAATCCATCTAAAACCTGTTCAAAACTGACTAAAACCTGTTCAAATCCATCTAAAACCTGTTCAAACCCATTTCAAACCTCTTCAAATCCATTTAAAACCTGTTCAAATCCATTTAAAACCTGTTCAAGTCTGACTTAAACCTGTTCAAATCCAATTAAAATCAGTTAAAACCAATTTAAAACCTGTTCAGATCCATCTAAAACCTGTTCAAATCTGACTTAAACGTGTAAATTTAACTAAAAACCAGTTACTAACTTTTGTAAAAATTGAATAAAGATGAAACCTCACTTTTAAAATTTTATAAAAGCTTCCAAATGTCACCTTCTTCCCCCCTGAAATGATTCTTATTAACTATCGTGGCCCCACACCTCTTTGAGTGTGACTCCACTGCTTAAACCTAAAGCAAAAACAGTTTTCAAGACTCTGCAAACATCAGAGATTGTGTTGATATTTCAAATCTCGGGATAAAATACTTCTTTATTTCGAGAAGATGACTTGATGTGGAATTAAACATGCATTACTTTGTCGGCTCAATAAAAGAGGCTTATGTCGACATCACAAGAAAACTGCCTTTTTGATCTCGCAATTAGAGTTTCAAATGATTCTTAGTTTGAAAACAAGCACACCTGTTTTCTCTCTTTTTACATTTTGCACACTCTGATTAAATCACAGCACTTCCTCTTACAAAAGCGCTTCTGGTTTGCTCTTTCTCACAGAAGACTTCTTTTGCACGTACAATTATACTTTTTTTTCTGAGAGCCTGTGTAAAGATGATGATTTTCAAGTTCTTTTCTTCACAGAGGCTCAGACGGGATGCATTTTCTCCCCACCAATTTGGCAGCCACATCAGCGCGCTCATCATGTTGCTTTGAAAGGTCAGCAGTAAACACAGACTTTGAACTCAGAGTGCACCGGCTCTGTGGAAAGTTTAAAGAAGTGTGGAGCTTTTCCTCCTGAGGACGACGCTTTTTGCTTTTTCGCCTTCTCCACAGAAAAAATAATGGTTAAAAGACAGGTTTTGCCTTTTGGTCGGACAGGCAGGTACTTTTACTCTCGCTCAGTTAAGAACTTTGTCTTGTTTGGCTCTTGCAACACTACCTGAACTTCTTCTTTAGCTGTACTTAAGCCCAGAAGAACATTAACCTGTGATGATACCTGCAACATTAGCCTCATTTCCACTGGTACAATATAGAGTTGTGTTCATAATAATAGCAGAGTGAGTAAAGCTCAAAATCCATATAATAGCTTTCATTTTCATTCACGCAAAAGCCTTGGAAAAAGCCCTGCACATTGTGTTCCAAATCAAAACATGAATAAAAACGAATCAAATTTGTTATTGCTTCAAAGAAAGTGAAGAAAAGGGTAATATTAGGCTGTTCCAAAAAAATAGCAGTGTCTGCATTTTTCTTTAGAAACTCAAACATTTACTGTTGTCTGACACAACTGTATCATGGAGTCGACCACTGGATTATATTTCACAATTCCTCTGCATTAGTTGGTTTTGCCTCAGAAACAGATTTGTCACAAGTTTTCTGTTGGATTAATGTCCGTGGATTGTGCTGGACACTCCATAACCTCAATCTTGTTGCTCTGGAACCAAGATGCTACTTGTCTTTAGCTCCAACACAGTTTACTGGTGTGTTTGGGGTCGTTGTCTTGTTGAAACACCCATTTCAGGGGTATTTCCTCTTCAGCATAAAGCAATATGACTTCTTTAAGTATTTTGATGTGTTTAAACTGATCCATGATCTCTGGTATGCCATAAATAGGCCCAACCCTATAATATCCAGATCATGATGCTTGAGCCACCATGCTTCCCTGTCTTTACAGTGGACTGGTGTCTGGGGGTCATTTGAGAAACTCAACTCTCCCAAACACCAGATTCAAGCTGTGATTATACAATGAAATATTAGTTTCAAAGCTTAATCTAAAGCATATTTTTCAGTTTATGCAGTAAATGTTTGAGTTTGCAAAGAAAAATAAATTCAGACACTGCCTAATATTCCCTTATTCTTTACTTTCTGTAAAGGAATAACAAATTTCATCATGTTTTGTTCATGCTTTGATTTGGAATGGAATGTGCAGTGTTCCCAGTGCTTTCATCTGTTTGAAAATGAACGCTATTATAAGGAGTTTGATCTTCACACACTTCTATTATTATGAACACCATTGTATATACTTTGTAAATAGTAATGAGTGATATTTAGCGCCACTTTGCTTTCTGACAGCATAAAGTTAAGATTACATTTCCTCCATTTACCCAGTCATACACCTCAAGACGTGGGGAAATGTATTCAGCGCCTAACTGTCCCAATCAGCTTCACTGTCCCGTCCTGAAACCAGAGCTGCCCCCACCTCCTCCGTCGGGACACCTCTGTTTACCGCCTCGAGTGGCTGGAAATTAATTGGCTCCTCGGGCTGCTGTACATTCCCCCCTGTCAGAGCCACGGCCTCCCCTCATTGCCCTGTCGCTTTAAGTCGAAGTGTATTAATGGACTGTGTGGGCCATTGATTCCTAATTCCTCCCGACGTCGACATCGGGATAAATATTTCGCGGCACGCCGTCTTCGGGCTTATTGTAATCAGCGTCGTTATCGATCGGCCGCCCGGACCTCCAAGAAGTAATCTATTTTAAATACACTTGCAGTAAATGGGGGCGGGCCCTGTCCCAGCGTCCCGCATTCAAGAGCTTAGGCTAAGTCCAGACTAATATGTCGCCTGCTGCATTTCTCATTTTGTTATTACCGCATTGTACAAATATGAAGACTTGTGTTTACACCGATAGATGTGTTCTTGTGACGTTTGATTATGGATAGACAAAAGCAGCAACTTATGCTCAAGTTGAGGCTCTGTTCAGTATGCTTTCTCATAGCATTCTGTGTTTTATGAATGCAACCTTGAATAATAATGCACAGTCTTGTCTTCCTGATTTGTTGCCGGAGGTCAACAACACCCTTGATGACAGTTCAGTCTTGAATCTTATCTATTATTCACATTAGATCATTTAGTAGCATTTGACTACCATCATTTCCAAATGCTAATGTGGACAGCGGTGATTTGAAAATGAAAACACATTAGCGTGACAGTCCTGGACGCACCGTGAGGTAGTGCTCTGAGAAGCATGTAAGCTGACAGATAGAAATATGGTATGCTCAGTGAGATATGTCTTTGTGCGGTGTATAGGTGGTCCCTGGGTGGTCTCTGTCAGAGTGTGTGTGCACATGTGCGTCTATATGTCAGTCTGAGCGAGGCCGGTGGATGATGGATGAGGGCTCGGCTAGCGGCGAGCCAGACGTCGGAGTTATCGATTTCTCCTCACATTTGTCTGAAAGGAGGCGGCGCGGGGCTCGGCTCGCCACCACCAGCATTTGAACACAATCTCCCTCGATGTGCGCACACATTTGGACTGTAAGTATTTCCAACGGCCGAGGGTTGGTTCGCGCCGGTGGAGGAGCAGGCCTTGGTGGGAATTTTTCATTGTCTGCTGAGTACAATGAGCGCTCTCCTCCGCCGCGTTGTTTTTATTGATCCACCTGTAAAGTGGCATGCACTTGTTTAACATCCACTCTAATACACTTGAATTGGGCCAGCCTTGCTTGTCTGCGTGCCAGCTCATCATCCCTGCTTTGTTCAGTGATGAGCGCCAAACAAGACAGAGAGGCACTGGAGGTGATTGTGCTCACAGGGGCATGATGATATGTCTGAATCCACGGTGTACTGTCACATGTCCAAATACCTGTCGTTTCTAACAAAGGCTAAGTACGCAATAGGTTTATGGTTTAAAATGCATTTTCAGGTAGAGCTTGTAGATTTTTGGATTAGAACATAAGTGTGTATGGTAAGATGTTTTCCAGACTTTGCTGTTATATCTTTATATATTTTATATTGCTTATTATTATTTTCAGATGATGTGTATAAAAAAATGGACAGGTTCTATTATGTAAGACTGATCTTCCTGTTCCTTTTTC